>JAGFMF010011799.1:5289218-5307250 GCA_019455555.1 Galemys pyrenaicus | reverse complement strand
TTGGCCTGAGTGCAGGGTCTGCGTGTCACATGTGGCTGTGAAAAGCCGAATGTTGGAGTGACAGCAGAGAGTACCCTGGGGATTGGGTGATTACCCCCACAGTATAGAATCACCAATCCCAAGAGTGAGAGCACCCTGGGGGTGGGTGTGGTGTGTGGCTTGTGGCTGAGACCATAGCCAGAGAAGGCCAGGAAGCCTGACGGCTCCTGGTATGAGATCTGCCGATGCCGTGAGTGGTTCCCGCCTCGCATGTAATCAGTGCCTTCATAGCAGGATCATCTGCTGGTGCCAATAATGTCTTTTGCCCCTAGGTTGGTGCCCTGCCTAGGTGTATGTGTTCATTTGCATTTTGTACTTTGCTGCATTGCTTGATGGATAATTTGATGTATAATTTGTATGGTGGAAAACCTGAGGGGGTGGACTGTAGGGTAAAGGTTGATCAGGTATTTCCACCCTCCCACTGTGATGATGGACACCTTTGGTGCTGCGAGCATTCCAGGGTGGGCATGCGCAAGTGGGCGCACCTGTGTTGGACACGGGCATAAATGGGTGGCGTCATGAGGACGCCAGAACTGTGAGAACTGCGAGCACCAACAGAGAGAACTGCGAGGACCGACAGCAGCAGCAGAGAGAAAAGAAGTAGCCGAGAGGGTGAGATGCGCCGGGGGCTGGGCAGCCTGCCAGCCTCCTGGCCCCCTGGCACCCATGCCAGCATGTACCTGGCCACCTCTACTAAATAATGAAAAGCCACCAAGGGTTCTAAGACTCTCCTTCCTTGACCCGTCTGCCCAGAACCATCCCGAACTCTGCCTCCAGTGCCACCCCTTTCCTGCCGCTACAGTTATATACCATAGAATGCTAATTCTCTGGAGATTCATCTAGGGATATAGAAATGTTTCTTCTTTTTTATGGCTAAGTAGTATTCCATGGTATGGCTGTACCCCAATTTGTTCAACTATTAACCCAATGAAAGCCATTGAGGTTGTGTCTGGTTTGGGCTATTACACGTAATACTAATTTAAGTATTATACTACAGAGTTCTATGTGTTATAAGTTGTGTATATAAATTTTCACTTTGGGGGATAAATGTCCAAAAATTTCATTGCTGGATCATGTGGTAGGTGCATGTGTAGTTTAAAAAAAAAACACTACCAAATTATTTTTCCTAGTGACTAGAGCATGACACATTCCCACCAGCAATGTGTGAATTATCCAGTTTAACCCATGCTTACCAACGTTTGATGTCACAATTTTTTATTTTAGTTACTCTGAGAAGTATATAGCAATATCTCATTAGCTTAATTTGCATTTCCCTAAGGTTAATGATGTTGAACATCTTTCTGTGTATTCATTTGACATCTATCTTTTCTCCTATTCTATTTTACCCATTTTCTAATATTTTAATAGAAATTGTTAATGCTGCTTTGAGTGTTCTTTAAATATTGATGATATTAATCCTTTGTAAGATAGGAGGTTTCCATTTTTTTTCCCAAAGTGTACTTATCTTTTCACCCTTTTAAGAGGATCTTTCACAAAGAAATTTTTATTTTCGATAAAATCTTATTAATTGATTTTTGCTTAAATGGGTAGTGATTTTGCTGTCAAGTCATTAAACTCTTAGTCCTAGATCCTGACATTTTGCTATTTTTTCTAAAATTTAATGATATTGCATAAAATTCTCTAACCCATTTTCAGTTCTTTTTTAATATAAGGTATGAAACTTAGGTTAAGGCACATTCTTTGACAATGACTGTCCAATTGCCCCAGGCCATTTTTTCAAAAGTCTATCTTGCCTCCACTGAAAACTTTTGTACCAGAGCAGAAATCCATGAGCAGAAACCTCTGGGGGAAAAAGTCCTAGGTAGAAAAACCTAAACTGTTTCATGTAAGTCTCATGGGAAACACCAAACAAACATCTACAATAAAGAAAACAAGAAAGGAATGATAGCACATCTTCATAGAGAATCATTAGTTTACAAAGGGAGGCAATAAGGAAGGCAGAAAAGAAAAATAGAATTACAAAACAGCCAGAAAGCAATTAATAAGATAGCATTAATAAGTCCTTTCCAATCAATAACTAAATATTAATGGACTGATTCTCCAGTGAGCAGATATAAAGTGACTAGATTGAGAAAAAGGATCCCAAATAATGTGGCCTCCAAGAGATTCACTTTAGCTTTGATTTTCAAATTGAAGGGATTTTCATGCAAGTAGAACCAAAAAGACAACCAATGGAACTGACAAAACAGACTTTAAACTAAAACTTTTAAGACACGAAGATGACCATGATGTACGATAAATGGGTCAATTTACCAATGACATATAGCTATCATAAATATATATACATCCAACATTGGAGCATCTAAGTATATTGAGCAGATTTGAAAGAAGAAATAATACAATAAACAAGGACATTCTAATACCCTATTTTCAGCAATGGATGAATCCTTCAGAGTAGGCCTAATTCTTGATTTTCTTCTGTTGCTCATTGATCTATATGTGTAGTATTCTGCCAACACAATAAGTTATGTTTTCTATAGCTATAAGTCTTGAAATCAAATAGAATAATTTCTTTCACTGCATTCCTTCTTCTCAAAAAATTTTAAGCTCTTTTAGTTGTACAAATGCCTCCTGGCCTTGACAGTTTCTGGTGATAAATCTTGCCATATGAATATTTTTTCCTACGTAGGTAAAGTGTCATTTCTCTTTTAATACTTTCAAGATTTTTTCCCTCCTCTCCAGTTTTTTAAAGTTTCACTATCATATTTTTTGGTGTGACATCCCTTGGGTTTATCTTATGCGGAGTTTGCTTAGCTCTTCAATTATGCAAGTGTATGACTTTTGCCAAACTTGCAAAATCTTCTGTCATTATTTCGTTGAGAAGTTTTTATCCCTTCTTTCTTCCTCCTCTTATTCTGAGATTCTGATAACGTAAATGTCAGATATTTTATTATCACCCTACAGTCCTGTAAGGCTCTATTCATGTTTTTGTGTTGCTATTTTCTCTGTTATTCAGATTGGGTCATTTGTATTGGTCTGTCTTTAAGGTCAGTGGTTCTTTCGTCAGTCCCTTCCATTCCTTTGAGTGCATAACTGAGTTTTTTATTTTTATCATTATATTATGGATTTTAGCATTTCCATGGCTCTTCTTTGTACTGTCTCTTTTTTTAACTAAAACTTTTTGTTACTTTGCTTAATATTTTGTCTTGGTCTTTCTTTTTTTATTTTTATTTATTTATTTATTTTACTTTCTTACCTTCTTTTGTCAAATACAGATTTTGGGTTTTTTGGTAAAATTCACCATTTTATCTCCAAATAGTTGAATCATTTCCTAAACTCTTCATTCAAATAGGTGAGTCATTTCCTAAACTCTTCATTCTTTTTCTTTTATGTTAGACCTGAGCTTCTCAGGCTGCTACTTCAGGAGACAGTAAAAGCTAAATATGATGACTTCACATTTAGTAAATTAGATGTATCTCTGTTATTAGGAGTTTAGAAATGAATATACATAAAAAACAATTTTTCACCCATAGACATTACTCAATTAAATGACCGTTAACTAAATTATACTTCCTGCTTTTTCTGTTTATTTCAGCTTTTCTGTCATCTGCTAACTTGAAAACATATCTAATTAACTTTGGTCACATATTTAGTGGTAAACACATTATTTCACTGCTATAAAATGCTATGAAATAAATAATTGGTATGCAATCAGTTGGGTGACTTAAAAGCTGTGCAACTGCCAGGTCCACTTGGTTTTCACTGGGAACGCTACACTTTCGAGGAAGCCATGAGTTCTAATCATTGTATTGGGTTTTTTGTCTATTTAATTCCATCTTACTTATTCTAAGCAACCTAGCTTGAACTTTTAAATTTCCCATTATTCTTTTGTAAAATTAATTATCGTATTTTGTTTTATTTTTGTTGTTGTTGTTATTTTGTTTTGTTTTTAGGTAGGCAGAGCTTCTGTCCAACAGCAGAGGGCAAAGAAATCACCAGATGATCTTGCTAATTTAATCTGGTTGGGACACTCCTTACACATATGTCATTTTGTAGAAGTCTGATCTGTAACAATTCTCTTTCATCACATACTCTTTACAGCATTGGCTTTAAAAAGTATAAAATGTCTTGGAGTTAAATAGAATATTAAATATTGTATTCAGAGTACAATCTTACTAAGAAATCTTCCTAATATGTTGATATCTAGAAGGGAACATGAAAATAAAACATTGATCACACAGAGATACCTACAGAGGTTTAGACATTGTTCAGGAATATGCTAGTCAGTTTGAATTTTAGAACAGAATAACTGGTGAAAGAGGTTTTTTTTTTTTAATATAATGGGGTATTTGTGATTGTGAAATGAATGATTCTGAATGTTAATAAGACTTTCACCAGGACAAGTGGTCAGCAATATAATCAACAACTTCCTATTTATTACTGACTATTAGTGGTATTAAGTAGTTGTCAGTAATGATGAATTAAAGATCATGTGTTTCCAAAAAGTTTGAAACAGTAATAGTACAATAAGTAATGGATTGGAAATTCATTCTCATGTGGAGAAAACGTGCATTTACCCATCTTATAAATCCAGTCTTTTTCACATTAAACAATAAAAAATCCCTCAAAATGCTGCCATTGGTAAAACTAATTATGTAAGAGGGCATATATGTGTTAAGTAGAGAAACAAAATTAAAAAAAAAAAAAAACCTGCTTTTTGTAGGTTTTTTTTTAAGGTTGACCAGTTTTCATTTCAAAATTACAGTTCAGATTTTACCTGATAGAGACATACTGATGCCTCTGCTTTTAGAGCAGTGTGAACAACACAATTGTATATTTAGCACTTGATAAAAATGTTATTCTAAATCAATTCTTATGTTGGACAGTTACAATGAAGGACTAGCACTGCCACAATTTTAAAATGACAGTGCTTATGGCAAACAGGTCATAATGTGTTTGAGTTACTACTGTAGGCAATAGATTTAGAATATTATGAAAATACATGCTTTCTTAAGTGCTATGAATTATACTGAATATTTTTGAACATATCACTTCCTGAACTAATGAATCAAAATGGAACTTATCACATCCTCTACAATCAGCATGTGGAAAATGTATGTAGAAATACATATCCAGAACACTGAGCATGCTGCACCAATCTCAAATAGACGGCAGGGTTAGACAGTGTTCAATTTAATGGATAAAGAACCTTGATCTGACCTATTAAAGAACATTTCTAATTTTGTAGGGGATGTAACAACATGATTTGGAAGAATTTAGAGTCAGTATTGGACATGCAATGTTATTTAAATTGAATCATAATTTGTTTAGGATATGTGAAATTAAGCTAAAATGTAAAAAATCTACAGGACTTGGCCTTTTGAACAAAATCATTTTGTGTTCCTTCATTTTTTCCTCTTCCTCTTAAATGCTAGAAGACATCAAGCAAAATGTGTTCTCTTAGGAGCTAATTTTATCATTTCCATTAGAAGGACTATAAAAAATCTAATGATTGAAAGGTGTATATCAACTGTAGCAAGCGTGGAAAATAATAGAAAAATGAAAAAAAGAATCCTAAAACTATCTCTAAGGGTAACACCCAGGGAAAGCATTTATCATTTCTTAAAATGCACATAAACACACACACGCACACACCAGATCTTGCAAATATGAAAACAATATATAATTTTTCTCCAACTAATATGACATATAGCTTTTTTTTAAGGATATGATCGGAACTCATCGCTTTTGAAGTTTTTGATATCTATTGTAACATCTTAGTAGAAATACAGCGTAATACTGTGCAACTGGGCATCTCTAAGCAGCTCCATGTTCCAAGCTTGAAATCAGTCTGCTTGCATCATTTCAGCAAAGCAGTGCAATAAACACTACAAACTAGAGCTTGAATTATTGTTGTGTTGCTTAAAAAGACTTAATGAACCAATGGAAAACATATTAATAATACAGGTTATTTTTAAAACTATATCCTGTGTATAGCAGCTACATTCAGAATAGTGTAATACACTGAGGAAATCACTTTTCCATTGTTCTAAATCAGTTATCCTGTATAGCTCATCTTACTAAAGAATGAGTGACATTCTAAATTTTATTCTTTTTTCTTTCCTTTTATCTTACCACTGGACTTAACATTAAATCTAAAGATCAGTCAATCTCTTACGTGAATTATTCCAGAGAGCCAGTTTTTAAATATTTACAAGCATGCTACTGCCTCTCCCATTTCACACCTTCATCACCACTATTAATAATTCTAAAAATCATTTACTCCTTAGAAAATTAAAATTGACATGCTATTGCCAAGCAATTTTTCATATAATATTGGATATTTTAATTTATTTCATATATACAACACTTATTAACTTTCACAGGCTGTTTTAGTACTGAGGATAGTAACTCAATATTTGATGAAACTAAATTTCATCTAGCAGTTTAATCTTTGTTACATAATATTTATGGAATTTTTGACGCAAAATGTCTGCCTCTTTATGTTGAAACTGTTCTCCTACTCCACAAGTTAAATATGCACCTATCTTCTCCTCTTATGTTGTGTGGTAATCTGCTTATATTCAAGTTTTCAGCATATGTAGGATTCATCTTAATGTACATATTTCCCTGACACTCATTTTAATCACAATTTTTGAATACATACTTATTTTCTTATTATTTGTGGTGCATTTGTACTGGCAAAGTCTTATTTTACTGGGACCAGTTTACTAGAACCTGTTCACTAGCTCCAACTAATACATCTGTTAATTCTAGCCCAAATTAAGACATTACCTTAAAATCTGTAAGGCAAGTCTTAGCTCTCTCTATAACAGAAGATTCTTAGTGATTCTTTTCTGTTTCTTTCTGTAATTGTAATATAGAATATGTTTATTAGTTTGCAAAACTTCATATCCATTGGGACTTGAATGAATTATTCCTTAAATAGATTAGCCTCTACAATATTCAGATTATTTAACTAGGCTAATGATGAGCAAATAAATCTCTTTTCATTTGTCAGGTTTTCCCCTTGTGCTACAACTACCATCACCATCACCTATTGAGTGTTCACCATGTGGCAGGTACTAAGCACGCACTGGCCAAAATTGTGCTTTACTCTCTCGAGGGTTTTCCTTCTACTATTTGTGTGTTTAAGGGTTTGAGGGCTGGGCGAAGGAGGGAAGGGAGAGGGGAGAGATGGAGATTATAATGCTTTTAATACTCAAATAATTTATTGGATGTTCTAAAGAAAAACTAGGTATGGAGTTAAAAAATTGTGGGGTAAGGGATTTTATTTAGGTATTACATGTTATCATTAGAGATACACCTACATAAGCATAGATACAGACACACACAGTTACAGTTTTCTTGGTGGAATTTTTTTTTTTATCATCTCTTCCAATTGGTTGTTGGATTATGGGAGGAGAGATCTTTTTCTCTATGCTTGTTATTTGCATTTGTTAGCTTTTCTGTGTCATAAAGATGACATCTATGAATATTAGAAACATAATTTTGTGTTTTATCATTGAGTACACTATAATTCCTGTTACTAATCCTTTGGCATTGCCCATAATGTTCTGAAAAGCATAGATAATAATGGCATAGTGGTCAAAGCATTTTTTCTCTCAAATAAATGTTTTGATTATTTGGCATTTACTCATAAATATATCTACTGTCAGTTTCAGATATAGATTTTTATGTATGTTAAAGGCATATACACTCTGTTCTGCAATAATACTGCAGTTGCCTGCCCAAGAAACATGAGTTTGTAGGCTGTTATTTAAAAAATTATTTCCATAAAATATCAGTAATTAATGGCAAAACTATTTTCAGATTTAAATTAATGTTTTCTACCTGAATGTAGGATTATTAATAATAGTTGTAAAATTATAAATGTATACTTATAAAACATGATCATTGCTGAGAAAATCTTGACTTTGGTTACATCTGTTCAGTAAAATTACTTTATTTCCCTATTTCATCATTAATATGTTTCTTATCCATTTCCAGCACATTTGTCATCTTTACCTACCGCTGTTTCAGAGAATAAAGTCTATTGTCACTAAAAATTAGCTCCTGGGCATAGGGAACTTGTCTTCCTGTATGCCTTCCTCCTTGCCTCCCTTTCTTTCTCCCTCCCTTCCTTCCTCCCAGCTTCCTTCCTACTTCCCCTCTTTCCTCTTAACACAGCACTCTTTTTCTCTGGTTGCTAGAATAATTCCTAATCCCAGGATAATGATGTCTTGAAAGTTAGAAAAACAATTAATAAAATTTGACTGATTTTAGTTATTTTTGAAGTTAGCCCACAAAGACTTCATGGTGGTTTTTTTTTTTTTTTCCTGCACCTTTTCCCCTACTTTGTATCTAGGTTTGTTTCAAACCTAAGAAAATCCTCAAATTGAGATGTAATGTTTTGTGGTGATTAGGAGTGGGGAAAGTCTGAAGTCTTTTAGTTCCATTCTGCCACTTACCAGATATTTAAGTTCAGGTAAGTTATTTAATAACATTTCAATTCTTCAGTTTCCTTATATGTGAACTATCTCACTTACCATATAGTTTTCTTGGAGAACTTAATAGTTTGAGTTAAAGTTCTTAGTGCTTTTTAGTGACTATAGACTTTATTCTCTGAAACAGTGATAGGTAAAGATGACAAATGTGCTGGAAATATGTAAGAAATGTGTTAATGATGAAATAGGAAAATAAAGTAATTTTACTGAACAAAGGACAGATGTCTGGCATTGATAAACATTCAAAATTTCCAACTGTTTCTATTTTTATTTTTAACTTTTTATTTTGACTATTTCTACAACCTCCACACACTTATTGAAAATAGTTATGTGTAGCATTCTCATACTTAAAATACTTTTAATACCCTTTATTTGGGAAAATCCTTTCATCTTACATAACTTTTAGTCTCACTTTATAATAAATTGTTTGGAAGTTAAAAGATAGAGGTATTATTTTGCTTTTTTTCTGGTTTTTACTATGTTTGAATAAAACAAGTCATGAATTATAGTTTTAATATTTATAATGTAATGTCCATGTCTTCATTTTAATTTAAATTATGTTCACTTACAGTATTGATTCCACGTTTACCTCAGGTATTTTCAAATACTTTGTGTGTTAGAGAAAGGGGGATATTTGCTTGGGCAACAAAGGTACTTAAATTTCTGTTATTTCTAGTTGGTTATGTTGAGGTCTAAGATTCTAGACCTCACTATTTAAATGTTTTTCCAATTATTTTGATTTTTGTATGATTTATTATTCTTTTAAAGTGTTCCATGTATTTTCCAAAAGACATACATTCTTCTGGTGGTACCAATCCATATATCAAGTAACCTTATCAATTATATTTTCAGAATCACTCATTCAATTGTTTTGTGTGTGTGTGTATGTGCTTATTTGAACCATCAAAGGGTAAAAGAGATGTAATGTATTAGTCTTTCCAATAAATACTGAGCTTCTGTCTTCTTGCCTTTGAATTTATAAGTTTGTGCTCTATATTTTTAAATCGTGCTATTGGGTTCTACAGAGTCATAGCTATTACATATTCATTTTGGATTATGATCAGAAGTGCTGTTAAAAGTTTAACAAGTAGCTCTCCAGGGTGGAAAAGGGAAGAGAGGAGAGGAAGTTTGGTCTATAACATTTACCAAAGTCTATGGTTTAAATATTCCACCATGGCCAATTTCAAGTCACCTATTGGCAACTCTCAATGTGAAGCTAAGATGAAATACATATGACTGATCCTCCTGAATTGGTCTCTAATAAACCATCTTGTCTTTCATCTAATAAAACATTAATATCTTCTTATCAACACAAAATAATTACTGTCTTGATTTTTTCCTATAATTCTATATTTGTATTATCAACATTGCCATTTAAAATTGATGAATTTTAATCTTTCCACAATGTTCTTTTTATATTATCTGACAGCTGTGATATCATTTTATAAGTAGGTGGTATGTATAGGATGTCAAACAGAGAAGTTTGAAGTTTTATCATTTCCATTTATTGTTATAATTACTTTGTCTTGCAATTTTACATTTTTCTTACTTTAATAAATATTTTCCTTTCTTTAGCTTTATAGTGATGAGTGTTTTTTACTATGACAACTCTTACACTTTTAACGTCTCCAAAATATTTAGTGTTACTTCTCAAAAATATTTGGTTTAACTTCTCAAAAAAATTAGTTTTAACATTTTTGTTCAATTTAATGTTAATTTTAGAATAATATTAAGCTATATTTTTTGTATATCAAAATCAAGACTATTATCTTACCATTTATTTCCAAACTAGGTAATGAATATATTTAATTGTAGCTGCTGTAGCTTGTGAAAAACAATAACAAGACTGCTGGCTTCAGCATACACCCTGTCTCTACTGCTAGGAAGACAGAAGGCAACAAGTCATGTGTTGGCCAACTATTGTCTTAATCTCTCTCTCACTTTCTCTATCTATCTCTTTCTCTTTTCTCCCTCTTCTCACTCCCCTTGTAAATAATCCTTTTTTATATTTCTTCCTGAATGTTGGCTTTTGGGTGTTTTTTCAAGTTTGTAAGGTGCTGGTAAGGACTAACAGTATGGCTCACCCCTATTTCCACCTAGGTTGCCATGTAACACTATTATTCAAGCATTTAATTGGATACTGTAGTGATGCAAAATAAATAAAAAACAAACAACATAAAAATTGAAAATGGTAAATATAACTCTTTATTCATAGGTGACTTAATAATACATACAGAATTTCCTAAAGAAACTAATAAAAACAATAACCAGAACTAGTAAATGAGTTTAGTAAGGTCACAGGATGTTACAGTAATATATAAAAAACAATTTTTATTTTATGTAATTACATCAAAAAACTAGGAAGTCAAAATTAAAAAAAATTTCATTTACTACCCCAAAGTAATACTGGAATGAATTTAAATAACTTCCAATTCTATTCAATGAAAACTGCCAAATAATGTTGAGAGAAATTAAGACAGACTTACATGAAAGGATATACCATGTTCATGAATCATAGGACAATATATTTATGACCCTCACATATGTGGTTGGTTCATTAATTATCAACAAATTTGAATAATTCAATAAAAAACATTATTTTCAACAAATTGGATATTCATATTGAAGAAAAGTGAACTTTTACTATTCCCTCATACCTCAACCAAACTTTACTTGAATTGTATCCTAGACTAAAATAAAATGGTGAAAATTATAAAATTTTAATAAAATTAAATTGGAGGAATTTTTTTCAAAAAATAGGGTAATGATTTCTTAGTAAGAACACAAAAATCATAATCATGTTCATTTGGGCCTTACTAGGCTTACAAATTTCTATTTTATGAAAATAAGGTGTTAAGAAAACGACTTTTTTATAGTTTTATTAATTTACCTCTAGTTTATATGACTACAATTTGAGAGTACAACTTTACACTTCTTTATGTGTGTATACCTAACTTAGTCATCACCACATCTCCAGTACCCAACCTATCCACTCTTTTTTCTCCTTAGCCCTTTCAGCAACCAGTGTATTATTCATAAAATGTCAGAAAAATTTTTATTGTTTTGTCAGTTTGTTTGTTTTGGCTATTTTCATTCCACCAATGAGTGAGGCCATCCAGTAAATATGTTTCACTTTCTGACTTCTTCAAGTTAACATAAACACCTCAAATCCATCTCAGAAAGTGAAACTATTTATAATACATTTTCTTGAAAAATTCTATTCAAAAAACTTAAGAAACTCATTCATCCCTAAGAATACCAACACACAATTAAGTTGTGCAATAGGTTTTATTAAGTACTTCATCAAAGATCATATACATAAGACCAAATTAGTACAAGAAGACTGCTCAATATCAAGATACCATATCCCTATTAGACTGGCTAATTTTTAAAATCCTGATAATAGTAAATGTTGATGAGAATATGGGATTACTGGGAAGCTCAGACATTGCTGGTGAGAATAAAGCATTTGCCATCACTTTGGAAAACGATTTTGCTATTTTAAAACAAATAAACTTACTCTTATTCATAATCTAGAACTTGCACTCAAAGATTTATCATCCTCTGCTAAAATTAATAGGTTTTTGTACCCTTATATGTTAGTGGTCCTAGAAGGTATCAACTCACTGTGCACCAACCAGGTCATTTATAAACAAACTGAATTATATCACTGGAAGAGAATACTTTTCATAAATAAATAAAAACACATTACTGGTTGATACAATAATATGAATGGATTTCAAAAACATATGCTGAGAAAAAAAACTATACAAAAAAATAAAAGAGAACAGGCTGCATGATTCCATTTGTATAGAACTATAGAAAAGATACCTAATTTCTTTTGGCAGAAAATAGATTAGTGGTGGATTGGGGCTAACTGTATGGGAATGAGGGGAAAGTGGAAAACAAACGTGGTAAAAGAAATATTCTGCATCTTGATTGTGGTGGTGGTGACACAGTAGTTTGCATCTGTTAATTTTTAAAATATACATTTAATATGGATACACTTTTTTGTATTCATATCTCAGGTAGAGTTCTAAAAAGTCAATTTGTATCTGTATTTTCTTCTTCAATGAAGACAGTACTATTTATAAACATTTCCTCCTCTTTTAATGATCTTCTCCATTCAGTTACACAAAAGTTAGTTAAACATTTTATTTTAGTTATGAAAGTAATTAAAATGATTTCATGTTATACCTTTCCTTATTTACAAATGATAATCATTTAATAGCTGTTACATCAAATATCATTTAGAGTTATGTAAATTTGTATTGACTTACTTAGCTTTATTATTTCTTGAAGTCTGAATTTATATATTTCAGTTCAACTTTTCAGGTGTACTATTATTAATTTTTAGTTTAATAACTTCAGTTTCTAAGGACTTGTTCTGTTTTATTTTTTCTGTATTCCTGCCTGTCTGTTGTTCTTATTAGTAAAATTATCTTCTGTTTGTAATAAATTTAAAATTTTCCTTTTTTTTTTTTTAGGTCATATCTATTAGAGTAAATTTTTCCTTTCAAAATTCCTGTCTGACTAAGGACAAATTGGGACACTTGGTGGGTAGGGAAGAGGAGTTGGGTTGAGGGGTTGAGGGCAGACAGGAGCACAGAGACTGAGGTGAGGGTGCACTGGTGATATGGTAATGGAGAATACATGGGGATTACAACTGATGTCAAATATAGATAAATAAAAAAAGTTAATATAAAAAAAGTAGAAAGCAAATAAACAAACAAAAAACAAAATTCCTATCTGACAACTCCAAATTTTAGTTATTTCCTGTTTTTATTTTTGCTTATTCTACTTTGGATTTTCCCAAACTACCATTTTCTTTTGTTTCTTTTTTTGATATTTGTAAATAAGGATCTAAGGTGCTAAAATGATCACTCCTGACAATTGCAATGTCTTCCTCAACAAAACTAAATATTGACTTTCTCAGACCGGTAAATAAAAATTTTTATTTAAAGTTCCCGTAGCATGATGCATGTGGAGAAGGCTGCCTCTGGATGTGTGCCTGGTGGCTGTAGGGGTCCTCTGTTCAGAAAACAGAAGCCAGAAAGAAGGTGGGGTGTTGTTTCCAGAGTCAGTCTTAGAGCCACCACTTAGGTATAAGGTTGGATTCCTTGAAACTGTTGTTTAACGTGAAACATATGCAAATTGGCTAAAACAAATTTTGTACTTACAGAGAAGCATGTTATTCAAAAACACTAAAGCAGGTAATAAATCATTTTTTATTACACTGTTGTTTTAATAAGCAGTATTTGAAAACAATCTAAAGTTCATCATAGAAAAAGGGTTACATTCTCCTATAACCATCTCATTGGGGTTAGGTTTCCACATATGAATTTATGTTTGAGATACGAACAACACAGCACCCTTGCTGTAAAAGTTTCTCAAACAGGGTTTGGAGGCAACTCTGCTTCAAAGACAGGAAATGATGGGAAAGGGAATTATGTTCTTCTTCCTTTCATGCCAATAAATTCCCTGTTTTAGCAACATATGCATCATTGCTAGTTGTGATATCTTACTCAACTGTAGAGATTTTGTATTTCTTTTTTTTAAAAGATTTATTTATTTATGCATACAAGCTGGGTACAGGTCAGAGGAATGGAAGTTGAGAGGATTCACCAGAGACAGAGTGGGGAGCAGAACAGGCAGATTGACCAAAATACCCTGCTAAGGGGAGCAGCGGGCAAGGTAGAGGAAGTCTGCTGCACCATGTGGGTCCCCTCCCTGGCCAGGGATCAAACTCACTACTCAGCAGTGGATGCTTCACAGTGCGGCGCTGTGCCACAAGGGAGGCCCACAGCTACAGAGATTTTGTAGACAGTTTGATATTCCCTCCACTTTTGGCAGTAGATTCACTGTCAGTCATTGACATTTTTATGAAATGTCCATTATATTGTCGACCTTTATAAATAGTTTATTTGGATTTAGGGTCATGCTTCATTAGGAGTATCTAACCAGACACTAATCTTTCCCGACATTGATTATCCTAAGAAATCCATTAAGGTATAGTCTCAGGATATAATGAGTTGAAAGAATAAAATCAAGGGCCACCCTGGTGGACTAAGGGTTAAGTTTCAGAGCTACCACCAAGAAAGCCCAACTCAACTGCGCGAGTTCAATCCCAGGCCAGGAAGGTGACACCCACAAGGCACAGCAGACCTCTCCTGTCTCACCCACACTGTTCCCCTCAACAGTGCATTTCAGTAAATGCACCTATTCTGCTTCCCACTCTGTCTCTAGTGAATCTTGTTACCCAACACCACACCTTGATCTCTGACCCACACCCCAGATCTTATATGCAAAAATAAATAAATAACATATTTAAAAAAATAATAATCAACAAAAGTCCTATACCTTCCCTATTCAAAATGACCCAATAAAGTAGTTTTCATGAGCTTCTCTCATACCAGTAACAAAGTACAAAACACGGCTTTCGATACATACACTTCAAGATTAGAAAATATAGCTGTCTTTTCAAAACTCTAAAAATATTTAAACTGCTTACTTTTTATATTATAATTAAAATATATACAATTATATTTCTTCAATTATAATTGAAGAAAAATCTGTATACCTATATTTTAAAGCTAAATATATTATTATATTTATAAATTAAATTGTAAATAAATTTGAGTCTTCAAGACTCAAATTTATTTACTGTAAAATTCCATTATATTTGCAAACTATAACTAATTTGAATGTCACAAGTAAATAAATACCTCAATGGAGGAATTGCTGAAAGAAGATTCATATTAAACTACGTATTAATTTAAATAAATAACCTCTCTTCCTCATACACAGGCTGTACATTTCATATAAATGACCTTTACTCATGTAGGATAGCCAACACAGAATTTTGGATTGAAACAAGAAAGAAAACTCATGCTTATTTATAGTATTTATGAACACAAGTCTAAAAATGCTTTTAAAAGTGCTTTAAAAAGTATTTAAAAGTGTTTCCCACTTTCTGGTTTTATCACTTCTTGGGTTATTCAACAACTTGAATATTATTTCCTTGATGATAAAATAATAATCATAACAATAATATTGGATTATAATGAGAAATGAGATCATGGAAATGCTCTATAAATGGAAAATCCTCAAGCAAATACACACTAAAATATTAGTAACAGTTAGGCATGTCACTAGAACTATATTGGCAATGTCATTTCCAACTATGAAGGACAATCTATATAAAATTAATTGTACATATATTTATTATGGGCCATTGCAACTGTTGATAGTTCTTAAACTGTTCAAATGGTGCTTAATGCCCAGTTAGTAAACCAAGGAAACTCAGTTTCTGACTTAAATGGACTGTGAATGAAGGTATAAAGAATGGTTTCACTTACACATTTAAATAATTGCAGGACTTCAGTTGGATGGGAAATACTTTGGCCTCATTAATAAGGACTGGTTCAAATTACATTATGAAAGAATTCCTGAAGCACTAGTTTAATTTCATTTTTTCCCAAGCATATATTACCATGGTCTGCTGAAGAGTAATCACAGTCAAGAAAGCTTAGAAAAGAATACTAACTCACAGGCAGAGAAGAAGAGGATTGGGATGATTTGGGTAGCCTCCTGCCTCTTACGCCCTCTAATTTGTGGAGCTGTGAGCATCTCTTCATCAGCAGGCTATATCCTCTTGCACACTGTGGAAATGATGTTCACTGTGCTCAGGGATAGTTGGGGTACCCTGGACCAGTCCTCCAGAGGCTGAACTTCAGATCAGTATGAGTGCAAGTTCTGTTCTGGGCCACAGTCGAATATCCATAATGTGGGTCTTCATCTTCTATCTTTTGCTGATAGAATATGATTCTTGTCCCATGTCTAATCCAATGCCTGCTCAACCCCCTTCCAGTTGAAACATCTGATGCCACTGAGAACCTGCCAGCATGTCCATCTGGGGATCTTAGGCTGGGGTCAGCCTAAGATTAAATTAACAGAGGGGAGTAAAGATTATTCTAGCTTCTTTTGTACAGGTGAGACAGAAGTATTCTTATATATGAATTTCACTCTAAGACAATATCACTCTAAGACAAATATCTACAGTGTGGCAAATGTAATGTTCGATAGTACTTCATTTCTCTGGGTTTTTTTGTTTGTTTTCTGGTCCTAAAAGTCACTAAAGGTGTGTTGAAACCTCAACAACAGGTATTCTGTGTACACATACATATGTGTTTGTGTAGCTATATTTATTAGTGTGTATTGATTGGTTTATAGTTGTATAATAGAAAGAACTTGAAAATTTTAATCAGCCTGCCTTTAATATTTATATATCAACTTGGCAACTATTGAGCAGTTTTATTTGGGGGCTCTATGGAGACTCAATTTTCTCCTCTCTAAAATGAGCACAATATTATCCACCTTTAAGGATACCTACAAAGATTAAGGAGACAGTAGAAGGCCCCTTGCAATGTGACTGTCTCACAGCTAACGTTCAATACATGTACATTGTAGTGCTTAATATGGCAAATGAAAAATGATTGGTACGTGGACAAGGCCTGAGGGAGATTGATGTGAGAGAACTTATGTTCTGTGACAAAGAAATGAATTTCCCCTGTTAATTAGAGGTATTAAATTTAGTTCATGAAGACATGAGAAATTCACTAAAGAAATATATATACATATATATTAAACACTATCATCTTCAAAATATCAGAAAGAAGCTCTGTTGTTAACAAAGAAGGGACATAGGAAGTGAGAGAGTCAATGATTCCAGGGAAAGGCAAGACTTTCCTGATATTTAATCTGGAAATGTTAGGGGTATTTTTATGAGTAACAAATGTGGCATTTTCTTGGAAAAGAAATACTCCTCTGGCTTATATCTGTGTTGTATATCTAGAAGAGCAACCTTTAGTTGTCCAGAATAAAAATGATAATTGTCTACTGTTTTTTGGTTAAAATACTTGAAGCACATTTTCCTCCCCTGTTAAACTCAGAACTCTGCTTCAGTGTTCTACCCCTTACCCACAGGACCAGGTCTCCTTGCTCTGCTCTCTTAATAAAAATAAACACAGGTCTGTGACTTAAGGCCCTGAACATATCAGACTAGAATTTTTTTCACATCTACTGCCAAAAAGTTCTCCTTGACTTGAAGTCAGCTGGTAAGGAGACCATGTCCAAACATCAGTCCATGTAAAAAGAAGAGCCCATAAAGGCTTTTCTTCATGAAGATGTCAGCCAAGTAACTAAAAATGAAGACATTCAGATGCTGTCCCCACTGGAGAGGCAGCCTGGCCCTCAGAGGCTCTTCAGCAGGCTGGCCAGAACTGGAATACCAGGAGCTACTCGTCTGCTTATAAAAACTGCCTTCAAAACATGTTCACACAAAGCATGTTGCATTGGGTAATCTCTATGGTAACTCAGAGGGGTTGATATGGAGACTTTTTTTTTTTTAAACATAGTACATTTTATTTTATTTTTTTCATTTTTTTTATTAAAATATTTTAAAATTTACATATACTTGCCATTAATTGTAATCCCCATGTATTCCCCATCACCATCTCACCAGTG
>JAGFMF010011799.1:5215557-5289168 GCA_019455555.1 Galemys pyrenaicus | reverse complement strand
TAGTATTCCATCGTGTATATGTACCACAGCTTCCCGATCCACTCATCTGTTTTTGGGCATTTAGGTTGTTTCCAGGTCTTCCCTATTGTAAAGAGTGCATATTTTACAAACAGGAAGACTGAGACACAGCAGAAATAAAAGAGGCACCTAAGGCCACATAAAAGCAATGTAAAACCTTTCAGTCTAAAATGTGTCCTAGGTTTTCCTAGTTAATCACTCTGAGGGGGGAGAATAAATATCTGTTTTAAAAGAGGTGTTCTTCACATGTTTGTTAGAGTATACGAAAGAATAAGTCATGCTTGTGAAAACTTTACTAATAACCAGTGACTTTTTCTGTATTTTTTAATATTAAGAAATTTGCCTCAGCATGCAAGAGCAAACCTTCCTCTCAGGCAGCATAGAGTTTAGTAGAGGGAAATAAGATATTATTTCCAATATAATTTAGAACTTCAGGAGTGTTATATTTTAACAGAATGATTTGATGGTAACAGGGTATTTAAGAAAAAAAAAAAAAAAAAAAAAACCAAGGAGATGGCATGAACTGGCAACAGCTTTGACTCTTTCACACAAGTCCATGCATATTTTTAAATTTAATTTTATTATTATTATTTTCATACATTGTTGTTTATCTTTGTACAGGAATGGGTGTCTCCACTCAAGCACAGACCCCATAGTTCTCCCATTACCATAGCACCTGTGAACCATCACCATATTCCCTTATGCTCTTCCTTTCCCATCCTTTCCCTAACCTCTCCCCTCACCACTGTCTGCCTCAAATTTATGGGCAGCTTGCAAGCTTGATCATTTTTCTGATCTGTTGTTCAGTTTCTTTATAGTCTGTATATTAGAAAAATCATCTGATATTGATTTATTTCCTTCTGAATTATTTCAGTCAGCACAATCCCTTCTAGCTTCATCCATGTTACCACAAATGGCATGAGTCTGTCCTTTCTGATCACTGAGTAATATTCCACTGGCTATATATACCACAATTTTTTTGATCCATTTGTCTCTTGGGCGGGGGCATTTAGGTTGTTTCCACATCCTGTTAATTGTAAACAGTGCTGCAATAAACATAGGAGTACTACTCCCCCCACACCCCCACCACTGTTCCTGAGTTCTTCAGACAGATTCCTAGGAATGGAATCACTGGATCAAATGGCAGATCTACCTCCAGTGTTTTGAGGAACCTCCACACAGCTCTCCACAGTGGGGACCCCATTTTGAACTGAACTTTGAAGGATGCATGGAGTAGACAGAATTCAAATCTTCAGCGTAACAGAAAAAAACAAAAGCATAAAAACTGAAGGCATTGCTTTGAAAATTGCACAAGGAGGTAAAAAGAGAGCAGTGCATATTATTAGCAGCTATAGAGAAAAAGATACAATGAGGACAGAGCTCTAAGTGGGCTAGTATGGAAGAAAAGGTATTAAGGAGAAAATGAGATAGAAGCAGCAGTACAATAGTTTAAAGTAATTATATCAATTATAAATTCAATTAATAATGTGTAATTATATATTTATACCATTTATAATCATTAAATATGTTATTATCATTTATATTTATTTGATATTAGATTATCTCATTTCTGTTACAAAATTAGCATGATTCTCATTATCATGTTTGATGTTTCAAGAATTTTTTGCCATAAGATCTACCTTTACTTATATATAACATATATGGATTCACTGTCCACTTGACTAATTTTTCAGTGTGGTCATTGAGTAAAAAATAATGTCTTTAAAGCTTGAATTCATAGGTAATCAAAAATGTTATATTTATATGCATATATATATATACACATATATATACAGGCCAGATTACTGATGAGTTGGATTTATCATATTTTAACTAATTCATTTTTACTTTATAGATTCAAGGTATTTCAAAAGACTAGATTATTTATTCACAGTTAATTCTCAGATTTTAGGAAGATTTATGAGGTAGAAATCACTTCAATTGCATCAGTCCAAATGGTGACCAGAAATATTATAATATTATTATAATAGTAGAATAATAATCATATTTTTTCTTCATAGCAAAGTTATCTTTGCCTTTTTTTTTAACTTCTTTTCTCCCAAGTTATCTGCTTAACCTATGGTCAGTTATGGTAAAATATGAACAGAACAGCAAATCTTCTTTAAAATTCAAATTTTTAACATTTCCTCATCTGACATATTTATATCATAAACTTATGATGCAGTCCTACCTATAGACACAAAAGGAAATGTCAGATAATTCATTGTTTGGATTCCAAATCGAAACCACATAGGAAAAGGTGACACTTAAGCTTTAAACACTTAATTATTTTATTTATTCAATTTAATTTTCAGCAAAAAGCTTAAAAAAAAAAAAACAAAAAGACCACACACAGAAATTTAAAAATGACCTAAGCATCAGACCTGACTTATCCAGCGCAAGCTGGGATGAAAATAAGTTATTTTCTCAATGAAATATGTTCTGGTTGATGCAATTTTCACCTTCTTACTGATCAAGCAGTAAGAAAACATCGTCCTGGTAAATTTTATTAAATTTCCAATCACTCATGACTTTGGTTGCTGCAAGGCTGGCTGAATATTTTTTTAAGGGATTGTCCCAATTTCTATGACATGGAATAGTAGTTCTAAAAGCATACTATTTGTTAGATAGAAGTTGGAACTATTAAAAATCAGT
Source organism: Galemys pyrenaicus (assembly GCA_019455555.1). Taxonomy (NCBI): domain Eukaryota; kingdom Metazoa; phylum Chordata; class Mammalia; order Eulipotyphla; family Talpidae; genus Galemys; species Galemys pyrenaicus. The sequence goes on along the minus strand of JAGFMF010011799.1, from coordinate 5,286,495 downwards.
TATTTCAATATTAGCTCTTAGTTTATTTTGATACTGTTTTATTTATGCAGGTATTTAGAAATTGTGACAATTATATGGTCAGTTAAATAAATATACTTTATCTTTTTGATTGGTTCTTATGGCATTTTGACTGATCCCTCCATTTGGCGCAACTTCATGCCTTCTTTTCAGTGCTATTATTCTTTGTAACTGTCCAAACAATGCATACTCTCAGGCCTCCAGTTCAGCACCCCCTGTGTCTTTTCAGTCAATTGGGAAACCCATACACCTGGTCTGTTCACACATTTGTTTTCATGCTATAGAGAGATGGAGCCATTAATGGTAAATCAGTGCTATGAAAATTATAGACTGTTATAAAAGTTTCTCTGCAAATAGCTGTTTAACACCACAAAGAAGTTAGGTTAAAATTGTTTCAAAGTCTAAAATTAGTTACATTTTAAGCTAACTGCATATGCTTTTATTGTCTCTGATCTAAAATATAATCCCAGGAGGTTGTGAAAAGCATGCAAATTACAGAAAGCTAATTTGCTCCAACAGCGACGCCTCCCATGCAGTTGGGAGGTCTATTAGAAATAGCGTATTCTCTGTTATTTGCATATTAATAGCACCTGCTGAAATACTTTGGGATTTACTTCCACTGCCAGCAGAGGGACAGAACAAAAATATATAAAATTCCTTTCATAGCACCATTAAGCTATAAAGCATACAGGATGTACTAAGAATTCTGAATTATAACAAAACTAGTGTGTTCATTGCATGAAGTATGTGCATTTATTATTCTCCATGATGAACTATGGCTTGTTTAAGAAACTGCAAACAAAATGACTACAAACCTGATGACAAAGTAACTCCTCTTCTTCCTCAAAGAACACAAAATAATCTTTCCAAATTACAGTAAAAAGTAATATAGTTATTTATGATTTTCCTCCAAGAAATCTTAAGGTTGAACAAAGGAAAATCAGACACACTGATAAAAATAAAACATGCAAGGATTCAGATTCTCAGGATAATATATAAATATATATACACATATATAGGATATATATATATTGAATTTTCTTCTTGACTCTTTTCCTTTGACTCAAAATAAAAAGGACTCATGTGTACATAGATTTTGAAAAAGAATCTTCTCAATTTCTCTAAGAAGACAAGCAGATGTTTTTGTCTTTAAATCTCATTTTTAGAATATAGACTCTCCAAAAACCCCAAAATGCAAAGTTGTACTCTAAGATGATAGCACCCAACTTTTCTAATCAAACACATCCCATCCTTTCCTATACTCTTGTCTTTCACCTGCTTTTATATCTAAATGGAATACCTGTTCAGCCTGTGCACTGGCTGCAGCTCTGAGCTCCAAATTTGGCTGGAAAGAAATAATAGGATATTTTCCACAAAAACAAAATGCTAGCAAAGTGTTTTTTATATATACATATATATATAGATAGCCTATATAATATATTATATGTAAAATATATATGACACTTTCCTAGTATTTTGCTTGCATGTGTGTGTATGGACAATTGAAGGACCTAGAGATTTTCAAGTGTGACATTAGATCTTGCACAGTGAATTAATTCTGTTATTTTCAATGGTGTAATAATTAGAACAGATGAACACATATTATGTGCCAATACTCTTTTAAGTTAAAGATAATAACTCATTTAATCTATGCTATGATCCTATGAAGTAGGTAATCTTATTATCATTTCCCCCTATTTACAAATGAAGAAATAGAATAACAGAGAGATTGAGGTCACAAAAAAATATAATTAGTAAGTGAGACATGAGGATTGAAACCCAGGTTTACTAAATTCAGTCATGCTCTTAACTCCTCTCCTCTATACGGCAGTTTTGTCTTAATCTATTTGTTAATTTTATTTGATGCACAAATATTCTGTGGACAGCACACTGTCAAGGTATGTGACTGTTTTCTAAACTTAACAGGATTATCTCTTTGATTTTCCCAGTCAACGTGAATATTCAAAGTATAATTCTTCTTCATGTATCTTGAGAACTACATTTGGTTGAAAGATACTTACACTCCCTTTAGTGCATCGAGTTCTGACTAGTTTCAGTCCTAGGGCAGGAAAAAGGGAGATACATGTGGCTAATTTTGATGGTCCTGACACTTGACTTGTTCGAGGTGTACTATGTGAGAAACTAAATGGTTATCTCCCAGAAAGAAATCATTACAAACTAGCCAGCAAGAAAACACAAATATCTCTGATCTACAAACTTTTTTTTTTTCTATTTTAATGTCATAGAACTTCCCATTCACTTAGAAACCGGCCAGTCCTTAGTACCATTATTTGCTTGTTTCAGCGACAGTGCTCAGGTTTCCCAACTCAGAGAAGACAGAACAAGCTGCTGGTTGGGCTGTGATGGCAGAGAAAATGCATGAGTGTGTGTGTGTGTGTGTGTGTTTGAATACTAGTAGCTGTGATGGACTCCTCAATTTACCATCTTAACCTACACAAATTTATATTGTACTGAGATGAATTTCCATGTAATGCTCTTTGCTGGTGTGTAGCCTAACTCCAGGTCAGTCAGAGGACTGGATTCTCTCCCCTGTATGGCTCAGTCATCTCTAAACTGCAGGCATTTTCTACTGGCTTCAGCTGACCCACACAGGAAATGGTAATGGACACACAGCATGGGACAGGGTTAGTGGAGACCTAGAGGTTATATTCATGATCATGGGTCACATCCTATTCTGTCAGACTCAGGAAATGGTCAGTCCAAACTGCAAGAAAGGCTGGGCAGGGTATTCTAAATTTGTGTCCAGAGGAAAAGGAAGCACCATACATGTAATGTTCTCTGTCAATGGTACTTTATTAACCTCTGCAGAAGGGGTTAAAAAGCTGATTCTGGAAAGGACCAACTGGAAGACAGGGCCCCATATAAGCTCTAGGTCTCAGTCAAATATTCTTGTAGTTGTTGCTTCTTTACTACACTTTGTAAATGTTAAACCATTCGTGATTCAAGCACCTTATTAAAACTGGCCTCTGGCCAGATGGGGCCTGAGGTCTCCAGGGATGAGCCCCTACTCTAAGGAAGACAGCTGATTTGTATCTCAAGTTAGCACAGATATGGACTGTGTTCATAAAAATGACACAAAGTTGAGAAGCTTGTTTGAATTACCTAACACAGGTATCTGTACTGTGTCTGAATAAGCTAAGCTTATATTTTATGACAATAAATGCTATCATTCTAAGCTGATGCTTTGTTGTTTTTTAAAAATTTATTTATTTATGCATACAGAACTGGAGTACAGGCCAGAGGCTGATGGATCACCCCCCTGGCTGGCGGCAGGAATTGAACTCGTGCTGCAGTGGTTGCAGAAGCTTCATAGCCAATGCATTGCTTAACCCACTGTGCCACCCGGATGCTCCCTAAACTGATGCTTTGGATAAAGAGTTTATTGTACTAAGGGCTCTACCAGGGTGGGGGGAAAAAAGGTAATTTTCTTTATTACTTAGAATTATGATTAGTACCACAGCTTCATAAACTTGTACATAGTTGTAAGTCGACTATTTAATTTGTTAGGTATTTGAAGGAATGAAGGTTAAGATTGGTACCACATAAGAAAAATAATCAGGAGAAACAAAACTCAAAAAGGAAAAACATTGGAAATATTTGGGTTTCTTTGACAGTCTAAATTTTGTACATGTATACTTGAATGATGGGACCTATAGAAGCCTTTGTTAGACGTACATAGTAACTTTATCTGAAAGATATTTTTGCCAGATATTTGTTTCTGGTTAAAGAATACAGACTTCATGGTAGGTTTGCTTGACTAACTTATGAATTCTCAAACTTTAATTCTGGAAAGAATTTCATCTACAGTGGTTCTCAAATTCAGTGTGCACAAAGATCAGCAGGGGAAAACAGATTTGGGGAAACTAACCTGAGTTTTAAATCAGACTCTTGCCCTTTAGAACAACCGCCCTGGGACAGATGATTCTCAGATTTGTCTTTGAGAAACTCTCCTCCAGAACACTTATGATCAGCATCCTTAGAAATGCTGTGACCAGCCTCAGCCAGCAAGGGTCTGTGGCAAGGCCAAGTTGAAGGACTCTAGGTGGTGAAAACTAAGCCGCATAGTCACAGGACCTCTAGGTCTTATTCTATCTCTCAAGTTCAACTGTTAAACACTCACCTTTGTCTTTCTCTGTCTTGTATACTAGACTGCCTCTCTCAGCACAACAGCCTTGCTAACTCGGGGAAGGAGGTTTTTAAGGGTTCCCAATTTCAGAAAGCAGTATGTTTGAGCTGGCCAGCTCTCACTCATCTATGCCGTCCAGGAGGGAACACCCAGCAAATGGACCTGAAATTCCAGGGATTTCTTTTCCCAGAGAATCATTGTGTCTGGAGAATCAAGCCTCCCCAGTCTGGCACTTTTCTATCAGGCAGCCATAAGAAGCTGGTAATTTTTATTTATTGTCTGCAGTTCATGGCAGCCAGTATTTTACCACCTGCACATCTAAAAAAGAAGGGGAAGAAAAGCACACCAATATTCTCAAAATGTTTATATTCAAGGAGTGTGTATTTCAGAGAGGGAGGTCGTGATGTGTGTATTTTTATTGTGTGTGAAAGAATCCTTAGTGGCGGTGCAGCTGGAAAAATAATGGAAGCACAGGGTACTGTCTTTTGTGACAAAGTTTCCTCTGGTAAGTTACAATTATAACGTAGAAAATGATACCTTACACGGCAACTAATTTGTGAATCCTGGGAAATGCCTGTTCAATGATTCCTCATCAGGACAGCAGAACCTGATCTGTAAAAATTTGGGCCTCAGCAGGAGGCTGTTTGCAAAGAGTGATTTGCATCTCAATTGTAAGTCCAGCACAACCTTTAAATCTTGGCTGCTGCACTATCACAATGAAATTTTTCTTTTCTTTTCTTTTTTTTCCATCACAGGGTCCTTAAAAAAGAAAAAGGAATATTTCCATACATCAGTTCCACAGCCACATACAATAAAATATAGGTGGCTATAAGGGGAAAAAATATGATGGTTAGATTTTCTCCCAATGAGCAATTATATCAAATTTTTACAATTGCAGGGGAGATATTATTCCCTGTCTAGGAGATGTTCCCACAACATTTCTCAGTCCACAAGCACCACAGCCTTTTCCTCTTTTTTCCTACAAAATTTCAAGCATCAGATGTAGGTTCTCCATTATTTGATTTCACTTGATGAAAACCTCTAAAACAGGTCTGAGATGATGGTGCACGGGTGAAATGGTGGTGGGTACTCCCTGGGGACTACAAATGATGTCAAACATAATTAAATAAATCTTAAAAAAAAAAATGAAAACAACCAAACAAAAATTTTTATTTGCTAGAATTAGTCTTCGCTAAAGGAAGCCGCTGCTGGACTCTTAACAGTAACCACTCCTGCGGTTGCCACTAAGTACGCGATTGCGTGGGCCCACTCGTGGGGTCTTCATTTTCCTCTTCAATTGTTTGGATTAGCCCTCTTCTAATACAGGGGATGAAGGATTCCACTCTGGGTTATGTACCCCACTATATCCAAGGCTCTGACACATTTATGACAGAAACAGGGGTCACTAGGCAGTAGTCCATGTGTCAGGGAGAGGAAAAGTGAAAGTGGCCCTCCATAGCATACTTTTTATGCTAGGAGTTTGCGTTAACTGTGAACTTTGCCTATTTCTACCATCATGGTCATGAATGCCAGTTCTCTGTACCTCTGTGAATGCCTCCCCAGGACGCTCCTCTCATTGCCAAAGACCAACACATTGTTAGAGCCGATGGCGGGTTCTCAGTGCTCCTCTGACTACCCTAACTTCTAGGGTGACGACTCAATTTTCTTGAGATTCTCCTTCACTTTTAGAATTCTGTGTCCTCTAATTTCTCTTGGACAGTTGAACTCTTCTTACGCCTTTGTGTACTCTCCCTCCCCTGCTAAGTTCTAAATGATGGCTTGTGGCAAGAGCCAGTCCCCAGACCTACAGTCCCCTTTATCTGTCCCATTGCTGACACTCTCTTAGCCAGTCCATCTATCCTGGGATGGAGCCGAGGCCTTGATCTTCAGTCCACCCTCCAAATCTTTAGAGGAATCACCCCTACTGCCCACTGCATTTCCATGCCCAGTTCCTTCTCACTTTTCTTCTTTCATAGGTTTCCTGTAATCACGCCGTTTACCCAATATCCTGGGACCTAGGTGATGGTGGCAGGGTTGGGGGTTCCTAATATTTGTTCTTGATTCTTTCTCTCCAATTCAACAGTAGTCCCTGTTCCTCTAGAATACTACCTATATCTTCCAAGTGATCTGTCTTCTTTCCCTCTCTCATTCTGTTTCTTGCTCTTCCTCAAATACATCAAACCCAGCGCTCCCCCAGGGGCTTTGTACTCAACTAGTACTTTAACAGGCATTGTCTTTCACTGAATGGCCATATTGTTTTCAGACTCTCTAAATGTGACCTCCTATAAGAGAAGTTCACCATATCTAAAATAGTAGCAACTGCTCCCCTTGACTGTGCTTCACATCCCCACCCTGGTTTATTTTTGTTACAGGTGTCATAACCAGAACTGGCATTAAGTATTACATACTTGATTATTGATGTTCACATGCTAGGCTTTAATTCAAGCAAAAACTGCTTTGCCTCGTTTCACACTAAGATTCTTGCACCTATTTTAGCTCCTGATGTAATGAACCTCAATAAAGTCTTATTCAATGTCAAGTGAACTTTATCATGATTTTCATTTCCTTCTGACAACTGTCTTATTACAAAATTTATTTGAAATAAGCTGCATTTTCCCAATTGATCATTAGCATTTTTACATTACATCTTAATTTACAAAGCTTTTTGTTTTTGCATTTGCTTAAGTCTTAATAGTAAAAGTGGCTAAACATAAGTGCAAATGCTGTTCTCTGCTCTTATCTCACATGAAGACTTCTCTGTTTTTAAATTCTTGATCCCATTTATTTTTTCTTTAATTTGAAGTAGTTGATTCCATATTTGTTTTCAAATATGGAAAAAAATAAAATATAATTGATTAAATATTAAAATATAATTATTCTAATAAGGCTAATATATAGCATGTATCAGCTAAAATAAGCACAAACTGAGCTCTGGGTTATGACCCTTGCAAATACCAGTGGCCTCAGGGACCACTGAGTGGTGTGTAGGCTGCTTGTTCTGTGTCCTCGTCACCTGATCGGGTTGTGTCCTGCCTACATTTCCCAGCTTTACTATCCCCACCCTTGCTCAGCTCGCGGTCTCTCTTCATACTTTGCTTTTACTGCTGCAAAAGTACTGCAACTGGGAAACTATAAAACCAAGTTTATTAAACTGTGTCTAGAGTAAGCACTGATAACCCTATGATTGAAGGCCTGCGGTCTAATTTGAGTGAAAGCTCTTCATTTTGCTTACTGCTGCCTCTCTTTCCTTTTCTTCCTCAAATACACCAAACCCAACCCTCTCTTGATTGTCTTTTGCATGTCTGAGCTGCAATCCATAAACATATATTTACTAGTTCAGTCGGATACTCTGTAACTAAGATACTGAAGTCTACACTTCCTGGGGTACTGAAAGTTGTTTATCCACCCTGCCCCCACATTGTGTGTGTGTGGGGGTGTGTGTCTCTGATTGTAACATAATTGATCCCATTAAATAGCCAGAACATTTTTCATAGAAAAAAAGAAAGATTTTGGGGCCTCCCTGGTGGCGCGGTGGGTTGAGCAACGCACTATGAAGCAAACCACAGCCACTGCAGCAAGAGTTCGATCCCTGCTGCCAGCCAGGGAGGGGACCCACATGGCACAGCAGACCTCTCCTGCTGTGCCTGCTGCTGCCCTCAGCAGTGTGTTTCAGTCAGTCTGCCTGTTCTACTCCCCGCTCTGTCTCTGGTGAATCCTCTCACCTCCTGTAGCTCTGCACTGTACCCCAGTTCTTGTGTGCATAAATAAATAAATCTTTAAAAAAAAAAAAAAAGAAAGAAAGAAAGATTTTTTCATGCAATAACTCAGGGCACATAATGTTAAGGAAAGATTCCAATTAACATCCCCTCTCTAAAAAATGGACATGAAAATCCCCTACCATATCGTTGGTTCCACAAAAGAAAAATACCCCTTGCAACAGGACCCAGCATCTTCACTGCAGCCGGCAGGCGGGGAGACGGATTCCGCATCTGAGGTGATTGCAGCACCCATTCTCAGGTGTCACACAGCTTCCACTTGAGCCTCTACTCCGCAAAGCCCTTGGGGAACCAATCTTGTCCCTTCTCTGATAAATTCTACTTATCATACTGTGCTGTGTACGCTCTGAGAGCTAGATAAATGAAGAGTAATAATAACTGTTATTTTTACACCAAGTGTTATCAAATCAGAAATCTGACACCTAGTAATTTAATATATATGTTTTTTCCACATACCTTTATTGCTGTTTGGCTAGATAGAAAATATGAGGAGATTGGAAACCAACTGTAAATATTTCTACAGTCTTAATGGCAAATGCTTTTTCTTTTCTCTATTACCTTGCTCCACTTACTAGGTCCTTTATTTTTCAGGTCTCTGTTCCCTCACTTTTTCTCCTTCAATAGCCCCTCATTCAGGAAACCTTTCCTGTGCCACGACCCACTTCTTTATGCTCACAGTACTCCAAAATTCCTCAATAGTTAGTCTGCTTTTCAGACTCTTAATGTGATCTCCAGTATTATTTATGTTGAACTGGCCCAGAAAATAGATCCCAACTGATAAAGGGTAGGAATCATCACACCCCCCAACCACTGAAATCAACAAGGTTTATTCATCTCTGCAGTAGAAATAGTAATAATAACCACCACATTGTAAGGATATTGAGATTAAGCTACTGTGAAAACATTCTTATTCTTCCTTAGACATATCCCCCCTTTGTTTTTCTTTGTAATGAGAGTAAAGCATTTTGGGGGTGCGAATGCTGTCCTGATCCAGTGAAATTGTGATGTTCCTGAGAGTATGTGCTGAATCTCTTACAAAACAACAAATCGTGTAATGAGAATGTCCTTGTATAAAGCACTGTGACAAGCACAATGGGAGAGGAGAGCATGGGAAAAAAAGAAAACCATCTGCACTTCAAAAGCTTCCCAGCTACTTGGGGTAATAAGTGATATTAAAAGTCAAATGAGGGCCTCCCTGGAGGCACAGTGGGTTAAGCAATGCACTATGAAGCAAACCAAAGCCACTGCAGCATGAGTTCGATCCCTGCTGCCGGCCAGGGAGGGGACCCACATGGCCTGGCAGAACTCTCCTGCCTCACCCGCTGCTCCCCTCAGCAGTGTACTTCAGTTGATCTGCCTGTTCTGCTCCCCACTCTCTGTGGTGAATCCTCTCACCCCCCCCCACACCTCTGGCCTGTACCCCAGTGCTTGTATGCATAAATAAATCTTTAAAAAAATAAAAGTCAAATGATAGCAGAGAAGCACTCAATAATAATACAAAATTACTGCCGATGCAATGGACATAAAAAAAAAACAAAACACAACTTTGTGTCTACTAAACAGCTCAGTAAATAATTGTAATCAGAGGGCAGAATGCAACCAGGATCTTTCACATATGAGTGGTCAGGGCAGATTTTAGCTGGTGACAGTGTCACTGGTTCCTCTGAGTCAATGAACAGAACTGGTAGATGATGAGAAGAGAAAGCTATGATGACATGGCTTATGACTAATATGGCACAAAATCTGTAAAGATACCAAAGCAAATATAAGCAATTGTAAGATGAGATTAAAGTCAAGTCTGGTTTCGGGAACCAGTTCTGGTAGTTTGGACCATGAAATGCTCTCCCTTCAATCATTTCTTGTAAAATGCTCAGCACATACATTCTAACACTTCACTCCTTCCTTGAGTTCAAAGTCTCAGTGTAATACAGATGACTTTTAATCAAACATTCCCAGTAAGTACTGATATTTCACTTGTCTAAATAGTCAAATCAGATCAACTGTGCTGAAATCCAATGGATAGCTTGGGAATTAAGAAGACAGTCTGTGATTTTTTTTTTTTTAGATATAAATAGTCTTTGAAAATGTATACAGTGCCTCACAAATTCTAGTTCCAGGTCTAAAATTCAGGCATTATAAACAAAGGAATTCATCTAATTGAAGTGAGCTATTTTGCTAGTTTTTTCATCAAGGTTGAGTTTTTGATTTAGCAGCCGGACAAACTGCTATGTAGCTATTTTATTTTTGAAGATAGGCAATCACAGCCCTGTGCTTTGGCTACTTAGGACAATAAATAAAGTGCATAGATAAATGTGTTTATTTGAACATGTAATTTAGTTTCTATATAACTGTATTTTTCTTTTAACGACACACATGCTGATTCCTAGTCATCAGCCCTAGGCGCCAGTAAAATCAGATTAAAAGCATTAGTAATGTAGTTAATTCCATTTATAATATGCCTACACCAGAGACAAGAACATTAAAATAAAGAAAATCTATAAAGTGGAATTAAAAATTTTTTTGGAATGCCTGTAAAGAACCTTTTCAAGAAAGACATACGGTTTTACATAAACAGTCTCAAGGAGACTTCTTAGTCATGTTTTGCTAAGTAATATTTGTCATCCCAATTAAAATTTGCCTTGATCACTTGAGTTTTCATATTTTCTACTTTAGGTTGATTAAGATGGCTTTGTATTAAGGAATGAGTGTCTTTTAGTGATGTTCTGCTAGTTATAATATTGTCTTCAGTATCCTTACCTAATAATCACTATCAGTTAATCAATTGTCCTTTTTATTCAAATCCTATTATCCACTCCTTTTTGACCTCTAGTTCTAGGGACAGCCCATGTATTACATAAAATTTTCTTTTAAATCCTTAGCATATTATACACAGTTTAACAGGATAAAAGCCCTAGCATTAAACCCAATCAATAACTCCCATAGGTGTATGTCTATTTCATCCCTTTTTTTAATGTCTGTCTTTATACGTGAAGATGTCATTATTGACCCACAGTCTGTCTTTCTGTCTTGCATTCACACTCACATGGTGTGAGCTCTGGATTTCGTCCAGTAGTGGTGATGTATTTCAGCCAAGTCATCCTCATTCCTTCCCCCATCACCTCTACAAATCTTCTATACCATTGGATAGAAAGGTAATCTGTGGCCAAAAATATGACATACCACTAACTGGCTGGGACTCAAACTACTTAAGTTATATAATTTGTTTTTCATAGCTGTATAGCTGTAAGAAATAGTTATGCATTTTGACTCCTGTTTTCTAGTCTTGTACTTCTTAATAATGTGTTAATATCAACAACAAAAGTTCTTAAGGTTATATTATTTCATTTATTTTTCATTAGTTCAGTTAAAAAAATAAAATTATAAAAGTAAACATGGACACATAAATGATGAATGCTATTTTGCAATTTTAAATATACAAAAATGTATAAAGCCAGGTCCCCTGCCTGGTTACCTTCTCCAGTACAATCCTCTAATCCAAAGCTTTCTGAAAGAACATACAAAAACAGACATCTGTATGTAGGTGTGCATACACACACAGGTGTATTTTATTATAAAAATTAATACAATGCTTGTTGTTTGGGGATTTTATCATTTACTATTTCCTCAAGAAATATATATACACAGCTATCTTGTTAATTTAATAGTTGCATAATGGTTCAACAATATGAATTAATCACAATTTATTTAATAATATGCTTAGTGGCACAAACTAAATTTTTTCTGATTTTTCACTATTACAAATAATACTACCATAAGGTATTAATAGGTTAGTCATCTATTCCTGCATAATGAAGCCACTAAAAGTTAGTGACCTCAAACAACAATAAACCTTTACTACTTCAAACTTTCTGTTGGTTAGAAATTTAATAGCATCTTAGCTGATTTGTTCTGTCTTGCTGTGTCCATTGAGTGTCTTTCAGATGTTGACAGTTATCTGAAGGGACTGGATTGAGTCTAGAGGATTTGAGATGGCTCATTCATATGGTAAGCTGATTGCGAATGGGATAGCCCAGGTTTAACCAATATGCACCTTCCCATAGGCTCCTTTAGTGCTCTCATAACATGGCAGCTGACTGCCCCAAAATGAGCAATATAAGAGGACAAGAGCCAGAGCTATCTTTTGTGTGTCCCAGCTTGTGAAGTTGCCTACCACCGATCCCACTACTTTTAAATGATCACACTGATTATCTAGATATAATTGATGTACAAAAAAAACAACAAAATAAAACCCACTGTATGTGTTTAATGTATACAATCGGATGAGTTTAAATGTACATTGTTGCATGAGGCTAACACCACAATCACAGTAATAAAGCTATTTTTCACCCCTGAAAGTTTCCTTTGATTTAAATTTATTTATTTTTAGTTGAAGTAACATTATGTAAGCTTCAGGTGTTCATAGTTGAGAATCAACATTAAGTTTACTGCTAAAAGATGAAGACTACTCCTCACTATACCACTGTCACCTTTCTCTAGATTTATCGCCCTCTTTTCCCCATCCTCGTGGTAGCCACTTACTTCTATTACAGTCCAAAAGAATATTTTTACTTTACTTAGGTCATCATTTGTTTTCTCTGTTCACGTATATGAGTGAAATCATAAGGTGTTTGGCTATTTCTGACTTATTTCACTTATCATAATTCCCTCTAGCTTCATCCATATAGTTGCAAATGACAGGATTCATCCTTTTGTTATAAATACATAGTATTCTAATGTGTCTATGTATCACTTGTTTTTTATTCATTCATCAGTCAGTGAGCACTTGGGTTGTTTCAAGTTGTTGGCTATTGTAAATTATGCTGCATATATAAGCATAGGAATGCATATGTGACTTTGAATCAGCATTTTCATATATTGGGAGTAAATACCCAGAAGTGGGATAACTAGATCTATAGAATTTTTATTTTTAAATTTTTGAACACTGTCCATCCTGCTTCTTATAAAGCTTGCACAGATTTACATTTGCCCCAACAGTGTTTAAGGATTACACTCTCTATATACCCTTTAAACTTGTTTCTTACCTTTTTGGTAATAACCATTCTCACAAATGCAACATGATAGCACATTGGTTTGCAATTCCTTAGTAATAAGAAATGATGAACATCTTTTTATGTGCCTTTTGGCTATCTATAGACTTTCTTTGGAAAAGTGGCTATTGAGAGTCTTCATCCAATTTTGATCAGGTTGTTTGTTTTTATGTTGTTCAGTTTTATGAGTTATTTGTATATTTTGGATAGTAACAGCTTACTGGATATATGATATGCAAGTATCTTATCCAGTTCAGGATATGTGGGGGTTTTTTATGGTTTTTGCTTTTTGGTTTGTTTTGATACTAATTTCTTTGGCCGTACAGAAATTTCCTGGTTTCATATTTTTGGTTTTGTATCCCTTGCCTTTGGAGTCAATTCCCCAAAGTACATCTGTAAATTGATGTACAGAAGTATATCACCTATGTTTTCTTCCATGATTTCTGTTGGCTTTATGGACTTATATATTCAATTCCATCCCCAGGTATTGGGAGAGTTCTAGTTCTATTTTTAATTTTTCGCAGAAATTCCACTTTGTTTTACATAGCTGCTGCACCATTTCACATTCTTAATGACATTATACAAGGGTCCCCTTTTCACCTCATCAATACTTGTTTAAGTTTTGCATTTTTTTTTTTTTGGCAATAGTCCTCTAAGAGTTTTATAATTTAAGTCTTATACTTCAGTTTTTACTTAATTTTTAATTTATTTTGGGATATGGTTTAAAATAGGAATAGAATGTCATTTATTTGCATGTGAATATCTAGTTTTCCAATCACCAGTTTTTGAAGAGACTGTGCTTTCAGTACTGTGCATTTTTTGACTCCTTTTCAAAGATAACTTGACTATACATGTGTGGGATTATTTATCAGCTCTTTATTATGTTCTATGAGTCTGTATGTCTATCTTTATGCCAATATTGTAATGTTCTTAATTACTGTAGATTAGAACTATGTTTTGAAATTAGGAAATATGATGCTTTCACCTTTGTCCTTACTTTGCCTCCTATGAGTGTTTGGTAATCCTATTGAGTTATAGGATTAGTTTTGTATGATTGTAAAAAGCTCTATTGGTATTTTGATCAGGATATTATTGAATCATACTTCACTTTGTGTAGCATGGCTATTTTAACAGTATTTATACTTCCAATCCATGAACACAGTATATCATCCCATTTATTTGTCTCTTCAATTTCTTTCCTCAGTGTTTTACAGTTTTCACTGTATAGGTGCTTCAACTTTTGATTAAATTCATTTCTACGTTTTTCTATTATTGTAAATGGGATTATTTTCTTCATTTCTCTTTCTGATAGCGTATTGTGTAAATAAATGCAGTTGACTTTTGCATGTTGAATTTGTTTCAACGTTACTGAATTTGTGTAACAGTCACAAAATTTTTTACACATGATATCATTTTATAGCTCTATTCATAAATTTTTGTAGTTATTCTCAGTACTTTAATATTTTAGCTTTTATATTAAAATTAAGAATGATATACATATTACCATTACAGTAGCATAGCATTGTGTATTTGTTTATATATTTAATCTTATAAAGTGAGTTTACACTTCTATGTTTTTATGTTGCTGCTTAGAATCTTTTCACTCATCAGAACTCCAGCCCTGCCTTTTTCTCCTAGCACTCTGCGCTCTTTTCCCAGGAGACTGTTTGGATCTCTATGTGGATGTCTCATTTCTAAGCTCAGACTGACAAACTAAGTACATGTTGGCTCTGATGTCTCCTGTACAGCTCAAACTTTCTATGTGCAAGTGGATTTATTGGTCTTTCTGTCCATCCCTGATTTTCCTCCAGTCTCTTCCCTAACAGAAAATGGATCCACCAGTTGCTCTAGGCAGAAACCTACAACTAATCTCACCCCTAACCTCTTTCCCTCTCTAGCAGCTTCAATTCTGAATTTTAAAGAATTTTGGCCCAAGGTAAGACACTAACTTTAGATTTGTTTCAAAATTATTTAATTCAGAACTATTAATCAGCACAAAGCTCTTGGTTTAATCAAAACCATAAAATGAGGTTTGCCTCCCCAAACTGCAACTATTTGGATTGGAACCCTGTTTCCTTGTTTCTCTTAGTTCCTATACTTGGAAGTTTCCAGGGAGAGGAAGGAAGGAGAAGGAAAAGATACACTGAACAAACTGTGTGCCTTAGAACATAATTTGAAAATCACTGCTATCTAAAAGATATTTAGAGGGCCTCCCTGGCAGCACAGCGGGTTTAGCGCCGCACTGGGAAGCATGTGTGGCACAGCAGCGGGAGTTCCAATCCTCGACAGGGTGGGGACCCACATGAGGAGGCAGAACTCTCCTTGCTCACCGGCTGCTCCCCTCAGCAGTGTACTTCGTGATTTGCCTGTTCTGCTCCCTACTCTGTCTCTGGTGAATCCTCTCACTTTCTGCACCTCTGGCCTTTACCCCTTCTCTTATGTACATAAAATAGATAGATAGATAGATAGATAGATAGATAGATAGATAGATAGATAGATAGATAGATAGACAGACAGACAGACAGACAGACAGACAGACAGACAGACAGACAGACAGACAGACAGACAGACAGACAGACAGACAGACAGATAGATAGATAGATAGATAGATAGATAGATAGATAGATAGATAGATAGATAGATAGATAGATAGATAGTGATAGAGAGATAGAGAGGTAAATAACTAAGATATTTAGATATCTTTTTTTAGAAATATTTAGAAATATATGTAACTAGCTATTTAAAAGCGGTTCTTCACCTAGAGAGACTGGGACACTTAAAAGTGAACTAAATAGCATTTTGTTCACTGATGCATTTACATTGATATTGGCATATGGGAATGACCTTTTATACATGGAGAAATGTGTGTAAGTCCAATGTTTTGATTTAGTGTCCTAAAAAATGAAATCTGACCAGTATAAAGCAATTAGTTTTATTTTGAAGACATAGATTACAATGCTAGGAAATTAATATTTTCTAGTACTAAAACCATACATCTTCATTTTGGCAAAAAATTTTAAGAAATAATCCTTGCACCCTAGATATTTACTTACCGAGTCTGTGAAAGAGTCCCTATCTCAGACAACAAGTACACAGATTCAGATGCCATGGTACTCACACTGTGCATATATTATTTATATCCCTAAAAATATACACTGCAGGCACATATGGACTCACACAGTGTAAATCACAAAGCTTTCCATTCTGTGAGTCTTTCTCTTTAGCCTGTGATGGATCTCATTATTAATTAAGGAATCATTTAGTTTGCATAATTGTCTTCTGCCATACATAATTCCAACCTTTCAAGTTGGCTTATTAGACTAAATGTTCTCCTTTGTTTTGGTGACATCATCAATCACAGCCTTTAGATGGACAGATTCAGTGGTGGGGTGAATAATTTGTAAAAACTCCCCCTCTTTGTTCCCAGTCATTGAACTTACAAACAAATAACTTTACTAGTAAATTTCTTCAATTCTCTAAAACTAAGGGGCAAGTTCCCACACAATACAGTTGAGGGACGCTGGGTTACAATTAAAAGGAATTAATCATTTGTCATTTAGTATCCACTGGGATATATGAGCATTTTTGGGCTTTGGAACGTGTTGATAACAAGACATAACTGACCCAAATAGCAACTGGATTTTTTTTCTTTTGAAAGAGTAACACAACATTATATGGAATAGCTATGTTTGGGGGAATCTTTAGACACTATAAAATGGCTTAAGGAAAAAAAAAAAGGCTAGGTCACATCAGTTAGTTGATCTGACCAGTTCACTGAAGGAATAGAGCTAGTCAAAAAGCTAACTTTCAGTATAAAATGATTTTTCTCCCTGACATCAACCTTAGAAGCATGCAAGAAATTGCTGTCCCAAACCCCCATATTTACCCTTCACTGAAATTCAGATTTTTACCTAATGTCTTTCTTAATGAAGAATATGATTTATGACTATTTGGTCTCTGAGTTTGCTACCCACTATGTAAAATTATATCTTTCTTAAAAAGCAAAGTGAAATTTTCTTTGTTTCAATGTTCTGAAATTTGTGAACAAGTATGCACTAATGCATCAAGAAAAGTATATTTCTCTTTTTGTTATTTTTAAAAGAATTATTCCTTTATCGTAAGATTGCTATTTATTTTATTTATTTTTATATAGAAGAACTGGGATATAGGCCAGAAGTGTGGGGGGCTGAAAGGATTCACCAGAGACAAAGTGGGGAACAGAGCAGGTGGAACTACTCAAATACACTGCTGAGGGAAGCAGGGCTGGAAGACAGGAGAGGTCTACTGTGCCACATGGGTCACCTCCCTGGCCAGCATTGACTCAGGCCTCTGGAACGAAAGGATAGTAGCACTGACACTTTAAGCCCTAGGCTATCAAGGAGGCCCCAACTGAAAATGCTCATGAATTTGAATTGATAAATTTTTCTGTATTATTTGTGTTGTCATATAATAGGAAATATTTTAGTGTTATGCAGTTAGTATCCCAGAGAAAACTTAGGAACGTATTCTTCCTATTAAAAGTAAGTAAAGTGGGCCTCCCTGGTGGTGCAGTGGGTTGGGCAATGCACTATGAATGAAGCAAACCGCAGCCACTGCAGCACGAGTTCGATCCCTGCCTCCCGCCAGGAAGGGGACCCACATGGCACAGCAGACCTCTCCTGCCTTGCCTGCTGCTCCTCTCAGCAGTGTGTTTCAGTCAGTCAGCCTGTTCTGCTCCCCACTCTGTCTCTGGTAAATCCTCTCACCTCCCTGGACTCTGGACTCTTGTATGTATAATAAATAAATCTTTAAAAATCTTTATAACAAATAAATCTTTTTAAAAAAGGTAAGTTAATAAGCCAATTTCATTAACTTTATTTGAACTTTTAAATATATAAAGCATATGGATTATTCAAAATTCATAAGTTATAAAAGGCATTGAGCATTAAATGAGTTTTCATCTCTCTCAACTCCCTAGTCACCTCTATTCAATCTAGGACATGGAGTTTGTCAATTCTTGACTACAATTCTGAATAAATTCCTACATAAATGGTCTATACACTTGCATACACATATTATATATCACATGCATTTCCCACAAATATCTGTATGATATAAATGCTTTTCTGCAACTCCATTTTATCATAATGTATTTTGCATTCTTTTCATATTTGTTCCTGAAGAAACAACTTCTTTTTCTTAGAACTATAGACTATTCCATTGTACAGATACAGTGTGAGCTGTTTTCAAAAGTTACATCATTAGATAACCCTTCTTCTAATGGATAGTTTGGGGAATTTGGAAAAAATGCAATGACATCTCCTGGCACCCAGATCATATCTATTCTTCTATGACAGTGACAAAATAAATATTTTATTTTTTTGTATTTTGTTTTTTCAGTGGAGTTATATTCTTTTTATTATTATTATTTATCCAAGTGCTTCTCTGAATACATACATGTGTTTCAAATATAAACAAAGAAAAATGTTTATCTCTGGAAGAAAAAGATACCCACATGCAAAACAATAATTTTTTACCCCTGCATCACACCATACACAAAAATTAGCTCAAAGGGAGACTCATAGGCCTAAAATATAAAAGGTAAAACTATTTAACTCTCAGAAGAAATATAAGCTAAAAATTTGGGAATGTTGGGTTAAGCTGTGTTACCAGACTCACAAGTGATAAAAGAAAAAAAATGACAAATATAACTTCCTCAAAATTAAAAATCTTTTGCTTCAAAGGATACATCAAGATAGAGAAAAGATAGCCTATATATAGTTATATATATATAGAGAGAAATTTTTTGAAATAATGTATGTTGAAAAGGAAATTTTATACAGAATATATAAAGGACTCTGACGAGTCAATAATAAAAATACAAATAACCCAATTAAAGAAGGGACAAATAATTTGAATCAATAGTCATCTGAAGAAGATACCTGAATGACCAATAAAATGTGAAGAGGTGTTGAACATCATTAGTCATTAGGGAAAAGACAAATCAGTTGCAATGACATAGCACTTCATATCTACCAGAATGACTGTAATCAACATGATGGACATTAACAAGTACTGAAGATGATGTAGGGAATTTAGAATTCTCATATACTGCTGCTAAGAATACAAAATGGTGCAGCTGATTTAGAGATAAGTAAGTACCGCAGTGCCCCAAAATGTTAAACATGGAATTACAATATAATACAGGTAAGCCATCTGATGTCTTCTTGTGATTCCTCAAAATAGCTTTAGGTATTAAATAGCTCTTAATTCTTTAGATAGTCTCCAAAAGAAAAAAACATTTTAATTCCCACTGAACCTCCAACTAAGCCCTACATATTCTGTGTATCTTTCTAGGTATATGCCTAAGAAAAACGAAAATATATGTCCACAAAAATATGGGTACCCAAGAGTTTGTAGAGTGTTATTCACGAAAATCAAAAGTGAAAACCAATGGATGAATGGATAAATGAAATAAAATCAATTGATGAATGGATAATTGAAATGTGTATCCATATATTGGGGCCTCCCTCGTGGTGCAGTGGGTTAAGCAACACACTGTGAAGCAAACCGCAGCCACTGCAGCATGAGTTCGATCCCTGCTGCAGGCCAGGGAGGGGACCCACATGGCCTGGCAGACCTCTCCTGCTGTGCCCGCTGCTCCCCTCAGCAGTGTACTTCTGTTGATCTGCCTGTTCTGCTCCCCGCTCTCTGTGGTGAATCCTCTCACCTACCCCCACACCTCTGGCCTGTACTCCAGTGCTTGTATGCGTAAATAAATAAATCTTTAAAAAAAAAAAAAAGAAATGTGTATCCATATAATGGGATATAACTTGGTATTATAAAGAAATGAAGTACTGATTATGCTACAATACGGATGAACCCCCAAAACATTACGCAGTGAAAGAAACTAGGCATAAAACATCATGTGTTGTTTGAAGCTTTGCTTTAAAAATGTTCTGATTAGGCAAATCTATATAGATGAAAGTGCATTAGAGATCCCTAAAGCTTGTGGTGGTGACAAAAGGTGGAAAGAGAACAACTAGATGGTTTGCGTTTGTGGGGGAGCAATAATGAAAATGCTCTATAATTAGATGATACCATGGTCATGGTAGTACACCTTGAGGATGCACTAAAAGCCATTTGATTTTACACAATAAGTAAGTGAATTTTATGGTATATACATTGTTATCTCAACAAAAATACTAAAATATAAACTAGAGCTAAATATTTCTTCTTTGCATATTTGGCATGCCCCCCTCCATGTCACTTTTCTCAATAAACCACCAGTTCTATATGAGTCCACAAGGAAACCTTTAAGAACTGGATAACTCCATTATTTCCACATTCTGATTTACTGAATATGACATTATATCAAAAACTTAAAATGTTTTCATGAAAAAAGAAAACTACAAAAAAACCTGACCATAAATATTGAAAAATAACATTATAAAATAATGCTTAATAACTAAGTGCATCCTATGTTAGGAAAGTAGGGTGTTTAAAATCATGTTATATTATTATTTTAATTTATCATTTCATAAATACAAGTGGAAAATTATTATGATTTCCTGCACAGATTCTCAAAAATATAATTTAATATTCCCAGAAAAATTCTTTATCTTTATTTTTTTAAAGATTTATTTATATGTGCATACAAGAACTAGGGTACAGGCTAGAGGGGTAGGGGTGGGGGGTGAAGGGTGGGGGGTGAGAGGTGAGAGGATTCACCAGAGACAGAGTGGGGAGCAGAACAAGCAGATCAATTGATAAACTGCTGAGGGGAGCAGCGGGCCAGGCAGGAGAGGTCTGCTGTGCCATGTGGGTCCCCTCCCTGGCCAGCGGCAGGGATCTAACTTGTGCTGCAGTGGCGCTGATAGCTTGATAATGCTGGGACTCAACCCCTTGTGCCACAAGGAAGGCCCAAATTTTTTAAATAGAAATGTGTTGATACTACTTTAAAATGATAAAATGTATCACTTTCCAAAAGTGATTTTGAGTTTTAGTAGGTAAGAACTAAAAGTGCCTTATTATGATAAAAAATAAAGAATGCTTATTTATATCACAATCATCTAACATTAAGTTGAAAATTATTCAAGACAATCAAATTAAAAAAAACAATCAAATCAGAAAAATAAATCAACTATGTGAAGCTGGAAAGGACAAAGTAAACTAATTTTCAAGTAATATGATTGTACATACAAAAAATTCAAAAAGAATCAAGTGAAACATACTCCAACAAGAATTCAGTAGATAAAGTGGTACAAAATTCATATTCAGAAAATATATATATTTCATATGTAAAAAAAGACAGTCTGCTAGAGCATTTAAAATTAAATCTTCATTTATAATAGCAACAAACATGATAAATATATCAGAATAAAAAAGATGTATGCAAGATCCATGTTCAAGTTACAGGAGGTTTCTGTAGAAATAAAGAAATTCAGCAAAACAGTAGGACACAATGAATTTTTGAAAGTCAGTTGCATTTCTATAAACTAACAGGGAAAGAGCAAAAATAGAAATTTAAAAATTACATTTACAATAGCATCAAAAAAGATAAAATATTTAGGAAAATTTAAACAGGGAGATAAAAATCTGTAGACCAAAAACTAATAAAGCATTGATGAAAGAAATTGAAGATATTTATTGAGAAGATATTTTTGTGTTCATGAATTAGAAGAATTAATACTGCTAAAATGTTCACAGTCCCTACAGCTATCTATAGACTTAAAGCAATCTCTATCAAAAATCACAAAAGGAATTTTTACAGAAATAAAGATATCCTAAAATTCATATGCATCCACAAAAGCCCCCAAATAACTATAGCAATTCTGAGAAAGAACAAACCTGGAGGCAGTGCATATCCTGTTTTCAAACTGTATTATGAAACTATAGCAATTCAGCTAACCAAACTCGTGTTTGAAAGGGAGCAAAAATAGGAAAAGATAAACTCTTCAACAAATGGTGTTGAGAAAACTGGATAATCACATGCAAAAGAATGAAACTAAATCTGAGAATTGATGTTTTTAAAAAAATATGTTCTGGAAAACTATTAAGCACTGTGCTTTCAAATATTATCTCATCCACCTTCTCTCTTCTTTTTGAAACATGGTCAGAGATATCTTAGAACACTTTGCTCCCCTAAATCTATTTAACTTTTTGAATATTTTGAGTCTCTGCTTCCTTCACATATCTGCCAACTCATAAATTTAGTTTCATTATATGTAATAAAATTTGAAACTTTTTAATTGATCTATACTTATTTTCTAGAAGTTCTGTGATTCTCATTCAAATATGCTTTCACATCTTTATAGTTACCATTTAATTATTTCAGTGTTTCTTAGAAATTATTACAAATATTTTATATTGAATATCTGATTTACATTCTTAAATTTCTATCTGATTATATTTTATCAAATTATATTTTAATGACTCTCACTCATGGTATCTTGTTTTTTGGTGCATTTTGCAGATACATCTTAAAACTATTTGTAGGTATTTCTAGAAGTTACAGTAAAGTTGAGTTCTTCTAGAAAAATTGTCCTGTTTCTGCTACCAGCTTGAGATTTTTTTTTTAAGATTTATTTATTTTCACATACAAGAGCTGGGGCACAGGCCAAAGGTGTAGGAGGTGAAAGGATTCACCAGAGACAGAGCGGGGAGCAGAACAGGCAGCTTGACTGAAACACACTGCTGAGGGGAGCAGTGGGCAAGGCAGGAGAGGTCTGCTGAGCTATGTGGGTCCCCTCACTGGCAGGGGATCAAGCTCGTGCTGCTGTGCATTTTGATGCTTCACAGTACAGCAGTCAACCTGCTGCGTCACTGGGAAGGCCCTAGCTTGTGATTTTTTCCCCTAACTTTGCATGCCATGTATATATGCAGATGTATTTGATACCCTATATTGTATGAATTTTACTGATATAATGATATCATAACTGACTAGTGTTTATAAGTTTTGATTAAAAAATATTTCTCCTCCATCCTATGCAGAGTTTCTAATTATGCAGATTTAATGTGCTTGCCTTAAACATGGATTATAGATTAGTAATGGTCTGGTGGTTGAGAAGTGTTTATTCGTACTTTATTTACACTGACCATATGGCCCTTGGAGGTATCAGTTGTTCGTACGACTGGCTCATCTTAGATACTGCATTTAGGGTTACCCCTGGACTTTATCTTTCCCACACCTTCAGAGATCAAGAAAACCAAGGCCAAATTTACGTGGAATAGGCAATGTTGTGAGTACAAGGCATATTCAGGGTTACATATCTCTGTTCTTCCTTTGTTCTAAGTATTCCTTACTAAGTAGAGACTTGCAAATGTTTTCCAAAATGAATACCAATCTAACACATTTAACACTTTTCAGCAGAATATTCACTCGTGGTAACTGGTACTGAAGAGATATTTATTGAAAGGGTGAATGGATGATCAGGTCCTCCTGTGTACTATTATTGATGGTTCCTTTAAATTTTCATAGAGGATAATGGAGAAAATATCCTTTTCCAGAGACTATTTCTCTGCATCAATACCTCTTCTATAAAGCAATACAGAACAGGAATTTATGAAGGAATTCCCCACATCACTTTGCTCAAAGAGGAAAAGGAAGAAGGAAACAAAAGAAAATAAAAATGGGAACAGTGCGTGTGAGAGAATATGAGAATAGCAATCGTTCTGAAATATTGCCAATGATTCTACAGCTGTTCCAGCATATCTACTGCCATGAATGAAATTTTTCTGATTCTTGAAGTTTCCCCACCTCACATTCTGATCTCATCCAGCTCTCAATACCCCAATGGGCTTGAAAGAGAAACCCAGTGGTTTACTGAAGAGAATGTAACATTCAAGGTTGTGTGCACAAGAGGGAAATACCACCTTCTCCAAAAACCATTTCAGGGACCTACCACTTATCTCTGAACACTTTTCCCTTGACTACTCTTTTACATATAATCTTTCAAGAGAAAGAGGTTTATCCTCCACTCCATCTTCCATTCCCATGGTGGGGATTAGTGAAAGGGTTCC
Organism: Galemys pyrenaicus; assembly: GCA_019455555.1. Taxonomy (NCBI): domain Eukaryota; kingdom Metazoa; phylum Chordata; class Mammalia; order Eulipotyphla; family Talpidae; genus Galemys; species Galemys pyrenaicus. The sequence continues at coordinate 5,262,505 of JAGFMF010011799.1, read as the reverse complement.
CTCTCTCAGCGCCATATTGATAGGAAGGCGGCCTCAGGGGGTGCCATTCTTCCTAAGTCAGAATGCTCTTAGAAGTACTTTGTTATGGCCCAAGAGAAACATGTGACTTACTGTAATGGAGCCTAAATAACATGCCCTTTGCCTTTTCTCAAGGTCAGTAGCATCCCCTCACTTCTTCTCTTTCTTCAGACCATGCCTCATCCTCTCCCTTAGATGGTGTGTGTTAATACACATGCCATGCACATGCCACACACACACCCAAGGATCAGAACTCGACTGAATGTTCATTCACCCATGTTTCCTGTAATGAAGTGACTTCTTCCAGAGCACTCATGAGCAGGACAAAGAATGACTTGTTAACGATCACCATTAACAAGGAGAGCTCAAGAGGAGCTGGTGGGAAAGTGTTAAGTGAATGTCTAGACTGTGGACTGCTCCACACATTGAGTAGTAAGAAAGGCCAAAGCACTCCACTCATGCTTCTGTTTGGAAAACTTTCTTGCTGATGTCTTTTTACATGCATGGACAACAAAGTGGATTTTGCTGGTGGACAATGCCTCAGTTTGCAAAAAAGGGAGTTTTCTTGGGTTACGAGTGCAGGCTCTCTGCACAACGAATCACTGCACTGGACTTCCTACCGCCATCACACTTCAATCAAAAACTTTTTGTACAAAATGTCACTTTCAAAGTTGTGGTTTGGGGGGAAAAAAGTGTCTTTATAAAAAATTCATGGCCACCATGATCTGATAATGCAGTGTTCTGATACCAGCAGATGTTTTGTCTAACATGTTCCCTGAAGCTGTACTCTGTGCCTTCATATCTTTCATTTCCAGTTGCTATCTGCTGACTGTGGGATGTCATGTAGTACCCTATAGCTATGCGCGGCAATTCGCATCTAACACCACCACGCGTAATGAGCTTCACAAGATGCTTGTCGCAATAACTCCGTACTTCCCTAACCATATGGAACACAACACTCTAAAGCCCATAGACACTTTTTTTTATTACAGTTCAGATCCTTAAAACATAATCTGTGTGATGTCTAGTGAATGTACGTGAAGAGCTGCTGAAAACAAAGTTAACACTTGTTCACATCATCTGTTACAAATGTCCAATTTGGGACAATAAATTTCCTCGGAACCTGTTCTTTTGCTGACTCGTTGCTTTATCTTTTTTCCTCTTTCTCTCACGTCGTTTTTTTTATGAACTATGCATATGTATTAAATGGGATTTGTTGTCCCTAGATACCAATTTGCATAAAGTACAAGCCATCATTGGTTGGAGAGAAGCAAATTACTTCTCCGGCAAGATCACACTTTTTTTTTTTTTTTTTTAATTTTAACAAACCGCAGGCAGAGGCTGTTAACAGCACTTAGCCAGATATGCAAAGTATCACTTTTCTCAAAAGCAGCTTGATCAATGAGGGGGAAGAAAAATAAGTGAGAGGATATTATTCAATTAAGTCCCATATAAAGTTGACCTGGAACAGAAATGCCATACCTGTTCAGTCACCTGTCCATCTGTCCTAAGCTGAACCGTTGCCTCTCCTTCAGCAAGGGTCTGGTACTCAGTTTTCTGGGGAAGAACAGCGAGAATGTTAGCAAAGAAGCGAAACCAACTCAGCAGCTTTTAAAAATAAATCTAATCTCTCAGTTTTATTCTCTGCTCAGAAAACTCACCGTTTTGATATTTTTTTCAAATTACTCTTGCCATTCTTTTCTTTGTTGGTTGAATAATCAAGAAGCTTTCTGTCAACAGCCCTGCTTATAATTCCTGACTCAAAATGTCTTGTAAACTGCTAGTATGACCTACACCCCCCCACACCTCTACCAATCAATAAAGCAGGTTTTCTCTAACAGATGCAGGAATAAACATGGGACGATTTGGATGGAGCCCCAACAGCCAGGTCCACACCAGTCTATGGCTCCCTTTTCCACTGATCTTGTCATGTACACCTGTGACAAGTTGGCAATTGCCGGGGTGATATCACAGAGACTTGCAAATTCCAGCTTGTCCCTCTGCTAAGCAGAGCTGTGCTAGTTTTTGCTAAATAAAGAAACAAACAGCTTTCTCAGCCAAGAATCTCAGACGACGTATGGGGGGTGGAAGTTGTGAACCTTAGAAACAGCTGGGAATAAATGACAGTCTCCAACTTTTGACAAACTTGCCATAGAAACTTCAGGAGACTGTGGTCTAACTTGAACACACATTTTCATTAAGTTTCAGTTCCAGAGGCTTTGATGTGTGTGATAGAATAATTGAATTTTTAAGATCATTTAAAACCATCCCAACGAGACTACATGTAAGTTCTTAACAGGTAGCAAATATATGTTCTGACTATTGCAACCACTAAGGTAAACAATGAATCTTGATGCATTCTGCCTCCACTCCCTTCAGGGAAGGGGCACCACATTTTTATTCATTGAGAAGGATCAAAGAGATTTGAATACATTATTTACATCTATTGTTTTGTCTGAAGCCAAGCAGAGATACAAACAAATGACTGAGAAACCAACTTAGTTGGTAATGTAAGAAGCTTATACCACCACCCACCTTATCTTTAAGGGAGACAGATGTGATCATTCAGAAGTCACAAAGCTCACCATTCCGAAGGCAGAGGATGAGAGGGTGTGTGTGTGTGTATGCATGCATGTGTGTGTCCTCTCACTATTGGGTTACTGGGACTTGGAAAATGGATATTTATGTGATGCTTAATATCTGCTTGTTAAATGAATTAATGAATGACTAAGTTGTGGATTAATGGACACATAAAAGAAGTGGGCTGTGCACAAAGAACTATTTATCTGTTAATAACACTGGAGTAAAAAATTAATTACATTCCTGTCATGTAAGATTTCTTCCTCTGAATTCCCTCAGAGAGACATTTTTGAGGATCTGGATTGCCCTAGGAAATAAACTAAGCACTGCTGATAGTGAGATTATATTAGAATAAAGTCTGGGAGGTAGTATGTGATTGTACAAATAGCATGGATTTCAGATTAGACACAAAACAGTACCACTTACTGGCTCAGTGAAGGGACTTGGGGAGTTTACTCAATCTCCCTGAGAGTTAGTTTCCTCTCTTGTGAAATAGAGAAAGATGTCCATGGTCAAGGTATGTTGATGGTTAAATGACATTAATCAAGTTCCTGGTACATAGTAAATGCTCACTGTGTGGAGATGTTTCATTTTTATTTCCCTGCCCCTAAGAACTTACAGTCTAATTCTATTCTTCTAAAGGAACACCTTTAATATATCCCCAATAGAGAGAAAATGTTAAATTTTAGAGAAAAACATACAAATACTTTTTCTGAAAAGGAAAATACACGAAAGAGGAGTCTTTGTTTCCTTGTCCTGTCTCTTACCTATGCTCATATTATTTTACCTGCATGGAAAGTCTTCCTTTTTTCTATTTAATTATTCAAATCTGTATTCAATTATCCCATTTCTAAGCACTCAGTGCTTAGAAAAAGAGGGGTTCAGAACTCACAAGTGGAAAGTGGTCTTTTGCATTCTTTATTCAACCACAAAACATAAATATTTCTGTTTAACTGTGCTCTGTTAGTTGTCTTTTATTGTAAAACAGATAACCCCCAAACGTAGTATTTTGAAATAACAAGTATTTATTTCTCATAGTTGATGGATTCGCTGGATGCCTGCCCTTCTGCTTTAGTCTAGATGTGTTCATGTGGTTGCTTTTAGCCCAATGATTGAGCTCATTCTAAGAAGGACTCATTCACGTGTTGGTGCTATTGTATTCTCTACTGTATAGAGTATCTCAGTTTTTCTATGATCTCTTCTCCTCCATTCAAATCTGGATTCCTTCTGTGGATATATGAAGACAATGTTCCGAAACATGGCAAACATGGGAGCTGCATTGCCTCTTAAAGGATCAAGCTCTATAACTTATTCTAAGTCACTTATGCCACATGATATCAGACAAAGAAAGTGACATGTCCAACCTAGGTTCAGAGAAGATAGCGGAATAGATTCTACCTGTAGATAGGAGGTGTCTAAATGTCATATTGCAAATTGTTGTGCATATTGACATGGGAGGATTTTGTGACCATCCCCTCTTTGATATTGATGATTTGTGGGCAAAATTTCCTTAAATGTCCCCCATTTTTAATATGTCCTTACAACTGTCTAATTTCCAAAGATCTCTATCAGCACTTGAGTCTCTATTTTCAGGTTTTGCATATTTAACATCATTAATGTACTCTCTAAACAGAGATTTGATAATATTCCACACTTTTTCCTTACTTCATGGTCTTTGCAAGGAGAAGGAAAAAATTAAAAAATACATTTTTTGTGCTGATACAAAACATGCTACATTTCAATAAAGACTTTACTCACACACACAAGCTGTTAGAACTAACAAACATTCATTAAAGTTGCAGGATACTAAAATCAACAGAGGAAAATTAGTTGCATATCTTTGTACCAACAATGATCTATCCATAAAGGAAATCAAATACATAGTCCTAATTACAACAGCATAGAAATAATACCAAATTATGTCATACAACTTAAACATACACATTTAAAATAATAGTAATAATGCATAATAAATAGAGAATATAGAATAGTGCTTTGCCAAAGATTGAGGGGAAAGAGGGAATAAGTTATTTTTTAATGGGTAAAGAGTTTCAGTTTTTCAAAATAAAATATGTTGTAGGGATGGATGGTGATGATAGTTGCTAGCAGTATGAATGCATTTGATACCACTGAACTGAATATTTAAACATACTTAACATAGTATATTTTATGTTATGTGCACTTTACTTTTACCATAATATATATTTTGGAAAAAAATTAGGAAGTGAAAAATACATTCAAAATGTTTTCTTAGAGAGCAAAAGTGATCAAAGATAATATTGGCTTACGATGACAATTAAAAAATATGTATACATCTAACTATATGTGTGTGCACATATACATATGATACATATAAATATATACATACATACACACACATATATATATATATCTATAAATCCACTAAAATAAATCAAGGAACTTCCAAAGAAATAAGATAGTCCATGTTCATTGATTAAAAGACTCATTAATGGTAAGAAATCGGTATCAAGTTAAATCTATATATTCAGGATAATCTCAATGAAAATATAAGCAAACTATTTTGTGACTATCAACAAAATTGTTATAGATATTTTATGTAGAGACAAAACCTAGAATAGCTAACACAATGCTAAAGGGAAGACAAGAGATGAATGACTGACTCTCCCCCATTTTAGGCTTACTTTAAATCTTTAGTAATCAAGACAGTCTAGTATTAACAAAAGTATTGACACATAAATCAATGGAGCAGAGTAGAGAAGCCCAAAATACACCAACACAAATAGAGTCTACTGATCTTTGACAATTAAATTGCATTTCATTTAATTAAAACTATAATGAAGAAAAAAATCACCTTTTTAATAAATGCTGGGGAAGAATATGACATCCGTGTGCAAAAATTATCTAGAAATAAATCTTAAACTTTCAGAAAATTCTCTCAAATTAGATCATAGACATAAATATAAAAAACAATATTAAAAATTCCTAGGGAAGGAAATACGTAGGAAACAATTTATGCAATATCAGGTTGTTGTTGTTTTGATACAAAACCACACCAAAAGCATATAATCTTTTTATTAAAAATACAATGATTTTGAAACTACAACAGCCTTTTGAAATGTCTCTTCGGACATAAGTTGTTCAAGCTCTGCAATTTCTAGTCAAAGCTTTTTACGGCCAATAAATACCCAGGGCTTCACTCTTTTCCACAGTTGACCACATAGTAGGTCTCTAGGCCCTCCCCCTGGTTGTGCAGCTGCTCTCAAAATAATAATAGTTGTTAAAAGCATATATCATTTGCTCCTATATCATATATCCTATATCCTATATCATATATGCTCTTTCACAAATCTTGCCTACTCTTGGGTTAAAAAAAGACAAAGGGACTGCTGATCTAATCTGGAAAAAGGCATGGATGTGCCCTTCATGAAGGAAATAATTTCATGAACAAAAAAAATTGTACTTGGTGAATGACCCTTCATTCACTCACTCAATAAATGTACCTGTCGATGTTGTCACAGGGTGCAAGAATTAAACAAATTTTAAAGGCTAAAATTGTATCTACTTTGTGCCTGTTTGCTGTTTTCTGTTATCATTTATGTTTCCAATTCTAGCAGCACCTAAACTTTCTCATTCAGGTTTTACATTTCAGTGTTCTGTTGCAAAACTTCTTATTCCTTTAATTTACAAAATATTTAGATTTATTCTTTCAAATTAGTATGCTGTGTGTATTTGTTTACATGTGTGTGAGACATTAAATTTTATTTTTAAAAAATTACAATGATTTTTTTCTGCCAAAAACTGTTAAAAGAGCAAAAAAAAAGCATCATAAACTAAGAGAAAAAAATTACAAAATACGTACCTGATAAAAAATACTTTATCCAAAATATATAAAGAACTCTTACAAGTCAACAACAGAAAAAAGCCTTGTTAAGAAATGAGCAAAAGTCCTGAATAGCACCTCACTGAAAAGATTATGCAAATTGAAAATAATCATATGAAAAAACGCTCAATATCATTTATCATAAGGGAATTAGATGCTGAATTTTGTCAATTTTTTTCTTAATTTAATAAAGTTATCATGATTTTCTCCTTTAGTTTATTGTGACAAAATACATTGACTGGCTTCTAAATGCTGAGCCAGGCTTGCATTGATGAGATAAACTTCAGTAGTTCTTGATGTATTATTATTTTGATGCATTGCTGGATTTTTCTGACTGATAATTTGTTGAATATTTGTGAGTCATATGGGGCATTGTTTAACAATTTTACATATCCATTATTTTTATTTAACTTTTTTATGAGGGTACTGTCTTACGAAATATACACTGGCAATATCCCTCCGTTTCTAATTTTATGTAAAATTATATATGATTATAATAACTGATATTATTTATTTATTTCTTGAATATTTAGTGTTCTTTATTAGAACAACAATTTGGTCCTGGACTTTTCTTTGATGGGGAATTTTTCTTTAATTGTTATATAAATATTCAGGGTAACTATTTCTTCTTGACTAAATCTGTAGTTAGTTGTACCATTTCACTAAGTTGTCAAATTTGTAGACACAGAATTTTTTAACATCTCTTATTATTTAGGATCCTGCTCTTCTTTCCTTATTAGCTGATGTTCTATAGTAAAAGTCTTTTTTTTTTTTTACTGATATCAAAAGTTAGTGAACCTCTTCTTAGTATGTACTCAAGATTTTTTAATTTAATAAGCTTTTCAATGAACCAGCTTTTGGGCTTATTGATTTTTCTCTAATATTTAATTCAATTTCTAATTTCATTGATTCCTGTCCTTATTTTAATTTTTTTCTTCATTCTGGTTTCCCTATAATTTGCTCTTCTGCTTCTAGCTTCTTTGAGGTCATTCTTTTTTTCTTGACACAAGCATTTAGTGCTGTGAATTGTCCCATAAGACAATTTGTTCCCCAAATTTAGTTTTGCCTCCAACATTATCAGTGTGCTCAAGATATTTTATCTTGAACTTTGTAGTTTATTTTTAACCTATCGTTGTTTAGAACTGTGTGTTTTAATTTCCAATTATTTTGGTATTTTTCAGATACCATTTTTTTTGTATTTTCATTCTGATCAGAAATCTACTGTGGATGTGTTTTAAATGTGTTATGATTTGTGATATGGCCCACAATATATTTAATCTAGAATTTTAAGTGCATCTGACAAGAATGTATATCTGATAAGTATTTTTTGGTGTAGAGTTCAGAAAACATTAGTGCATCAAATCAGTTAATAATGTACAGATCTTTGATTTTCTCCCTCAGTCTTTAATTGCCAATTGAAAGAATAGTAATAAATTTACACCTATATTTGTGGGTTTGATTATTAATGTTTTTAAGTCTTATTATTTTCTCATTTGGAAATTAATCATATTTTCCTGGTTCTTTTTATTTTTCGCCAGTAATTTTGAATTTTATTCTGGAAATTTTGAATATTATGTTGTGAGAATCTGGGTATCATTCTTTTTCTTTTCTCTCTCTTTTTTTAAAATTTATGTATTTATGCATACAAGAACTGGGATAAAGGCCAGAGGTGTGGGGGTTGAGAGGATCCACCAGAGACAGAGTCGGGAGCAGAACAGGCAGATCTCCTGAAATACACTGCTGAGGGGAGCAGCTGTCAAGGCAGCCGAGGTCTGCTATGCCATGTGGGTCCCCTCCCTGGCCGGGGATCGATCTCGTATTTCAGTGACTGCAGGTAGCTTCATAATGCTGCGCCTTAACCACTTGCACCACCAGGGAGGCCCTGAATCTGGGTATCATTTATGTAGAATAGTGAATGTTGATCTTTTTATTTTGTGAAGCAATCAGCCCAGTTAAGTTCAGACTGAAAAATCTTTCTTACCTTCTTGGTAGTTGTTCCAATGTTGGTTAACATTTAAAAGCCTTTGTTATATCTCTTTAGAAAGATCCTGCACATGTATCTCTCAGCAGTTTGTCTGGGACTTAGGTGGTGATTTATATTATAATTCAGTTCTCAAATCGTGTTCTGAACTTATGTTTATCTTTTACACACACACACATAGCTTAGTGGTAAGCCCAGCATGTGTGTCAACTCATACATAGAAAGAGAAGGTTATCTTTTCAGCTCTGTCCTATCTGAAATATTTTCCTACATACCTTAGCTCTCAAGTAGCCCTTTTGCCCTCAAAGGTTTGATTATGTCATACTTAAGTCAAAGTTGAAGAAAATGGTGTGGACATTCACTCTTGTTATAGTCATTCTTTAAGTTTTATTCCCTCTTCAATTTGTCTGCTGTTACCAAATTTTCATAGTCCTCAGTTATTTTTTTTAAATGTTGTCTAGGAATTTTGTGTGGAATCATTGGGAGTGATAGGTATCGTGGTAAAAACAGTTATACTTCATTTTGACCAACACCAGAAATGTTAACATAGTTTTAATAAATTATCACAATATATAAGTACTTATCAAGTAGTTCATAGCAGTCTAAGGATTAATTTTTGGTCATGTGTTTTGCTTAAAAATATGTATATAACACATCAAAAAATTCTGTCTCCAATTTGAAAATGTCTGTGTGTGCTGAAATTCAATACCTGTCTTAATGAAAAGCCTTAGTGATGACTACCACCTAGCAGGGGTTCACTGAATGCAGTTTGTAAGTTATAAAAGTTATTAATAACAAAATAAATCTAATTTAAAAATTAATTAATAAATGTATTTGTAGCTCAGAAAACATTTCCTAAAGGGTCCCTTTAAGTAACAAGTTATGTTGGAAACCTTAAAAAAGGTTTTATTTTTCTCAAATACAGTCATACAAATATTATTTTATTTTAATTAAAGAATATTTTAATTTCATTTGTCTATCATATGCTAGTAAAGCTACACAATTATTGATCTTAGTTGTGGAAATTTAGAGATGATAATGATTGATTGTTTGTTTGCTTTGTAAGTGACAGCACCAAGAAGCATCACGGAGTTCTTATTTTGGAAAGTCTCTACAGCTCAAAAATATGCTTTTCATATTGCAGGATTTAAGTGTCTATATCATCAAGATTTTAAAGAAAGTACCATGGTTGTATTATGTAAACTCACATTATCTGATGAAGAAACCAGTATAGTCAATTTTCAGTGAGAACTACAATTATGACACACACAGAAAACAACAACAAAATTAACAAAGCAAAACAAAATCAAACCAGAATATTTCTACTGACTTTAATGACCTTCCTTCTTCCTAAACGGAGATCTAGGAGAAGCAGCCACACTTGGAAGGTGTGTTGTTGAACAGGCTATAAGAACAGAAGCGAATGTTCACTTGAATGTTTAATTGCACCATAGAACTGTATACTCAGGTAAATGCTTGTCCTGCTATCCAATAACTGTGAACATCCAGGCACATCATTTTAACAATATTGAGTGGGTGATTCCTATTCTTTTTAACATTTTGGGTTCTTGTTGTATTTATTAAAAATTATACCATTGTAGTACAATAGATTTCAACAAATGTCAACCTCAAATATTTTCACATTAAAAAAACCAATTCCACACATCAGCTGGTTCCTTATTCACACCTCCAGCCCTGGTCCATCCTAAGGCGTGTGCTCCCAGGAGGCATAGCACTCCACTGCACTTTTGTCCAAGAGGGTTTAATGTCCTCAGCACTCTGGTTAAAGACTTCTCTTGTTATACTACTTTATATTTTGTATGTTCTTCTCTTCCCATAAAAGAATATTCATTTCAAATTTTAATTTTGTTATTATATTAGATTTATACAGTATTCATTCCTGAAAATTACCTTCTAAGTTTCATCAAGTTCTCTAACAATAGTCTCTAGATCAGCCACAATCAATAAACAATTTACTCTCCTAAACCGTACTTGAGCTGACAAGAGAAGGGGGAGAGAGAGAAAGAGAGAGAGAGAGAGAGAGAGAGAGAGAGAGAGAGAGAGAGAGAGAGAGAGAGAGAGAGAGAGACTAACTCAAATTCTAAAACAAATAGTAAAAATCCTACACTGGCTACAATTAACATCATGACAACATATGAACATTCAAATATTAGTCATTTTTTCCTCCAAATAGGCGACAAAAATGGTAGAGAATGTGCAAAAAGTATCGCCCTTTATTGTGCCCAATACTGGCAGGACTCAGAAGCAGGACGAATGGGAGACATATACAGGGAGTCAGCACCACTCCCCATGCACATGGCGACCACCGCATCAGGACACTCACAGTCTGGCTTATGGAGGCAAGGGGCACGGACAGATGCAGATCCTTTGAAGAAACCAGAAAAACATAAACAAGATACTGCAGAGCCACAAAGACAGAGAAAGGAAACTTCAAGAGGAAGGCGCAATCAATAGGGCCGCAGGTACAGAGAAGTGGTATGTTGTTAGAGTTGCAGAGGTAATGACTAGAGGAAGACCCCTGGAGCCTAAGTCAGAGTTGAGAAAGGACTTTGAATGCAGTGCAGTGGGTAAAACGTTTTTTATGACAAGAATGGGAAAACTGGTCAAGAGAAAACCACTTATTTGGGGTGTCTGGCAGAAAAAAATGAGGAAGAGGGAGAGTTAGAAGGATAACTTTAGGGCCTCCCAGGTGGCACAGTGGGTTAAGTAACGCACTATGAAGCAAATCGCAGCCACTGCAGCATGAGTTCAATCCCTGCTGCTGGCCAGGGAGGGGACCCACATGGCACAGCAGACCTCTCCTGCCTCGCCCGCTGCTCCCCTCAGCAGTGTACTTCCGTTGATCTGCCTGTTCTGCTCCCCGCTCTCTGTGGTTAATCCTCTCACCCCACCCCTGACCTGTACCCCAGTGCTTGTATGCATAAATAAATAAATCTTTTTTAAAAAAAAGGATAACTTTAGGTGGAGAATTCTTTTCTGTTTGATACAAATTCCTAACCCTATTTTGGGGGGAAAAAAGGCAACTTTAAAGAGATAGTACTGGAAACATAACAGTGAGCAAAAGTAAATAAATAAATATAAAAATAGGCAAAGGGCTTTGCTTCCTGTGATTTACATTCTAGTAAGAAGAGACTTGAGGGCCTTCCTGGTGGTGCAGCGGGGGGAGTGCCACACTGTGAAGCATCCGTGACACAGCAGCCTGTAAGTTCGATCCCGGCTAGGGAGGGGACCCACACGGCACAGCAGACCTCTCTTGCCCCACCTGCTGCTCCCCTTAGCAGTGTATTTCAGTTGATCTGCCTGGTCTGCTCCTCTCTCTGTCTCTGGTGAATCCTCTCACCTCCTGTGCCTCCGGCCTGTACCCTAGCTCATGTATGCATAAATAAATAAATCTTCAAAAAAAAAAAAAGAAGAGAGAGGAAATAAGATAAATAAAATACATAATCTGTTAGATGCTGATAGGTGTTATGAAGGAGAAATAGCGTCAAGTAACACTGAGTCTTTCGAGGAAGGAAAATACCTCTCCCTCCAAGAAGAAAAGCTAAAATTGTCAGATGACACTAAAAAGTCGTTCTTAAATGGGAAAGAATTTGGGACAATTGAGTCATTCTGTCCAGGAATGTGGTCTTTCTCTCTGTTTTTTGCTAATGCTTCCTTACCATATGTTTGTCAACACTCTGCTGGGTTATTTCCTTCACTGTATTTTTGCAGGAATTAACACATGTTGGAGGACTGTTGATGTTCAGTCTTGGTCTCTTCATTATAGATGGTGATGTAATTCACAGTAACCAAGGTAGTACATTTTCAAATTACACGTTTGCTGTCATACGTCATTTGCTGTCATACGTCACCTGCAACCACCTATCAATTCACACATTTTATTTCATTATGTCTGTACAGTCATCTTTAGTGACAGTGTATGCTGAATTGTCACAACAAACCTAATTTTAAGCAGCCGACCTTAGAAAAAGTTTATGTATATGACATGGCTGCAGCAAATGAGCTAAGTATAATAGAATTGATTTCATGTCCACAACCATCCCCTTTGCATTTGCATATGGTATATTCCTTTTAACTACTGTTTCAGAACCAGTTTTTCTTTATGAGTGGGGAACTCTGCAATGGTGCTGTCAAACATAACAGTGCATAGCGTCCAAATAGCATGCCTAGAATCATTCAGCATATCAGGTCTTCCTCATAGTCATTATAGGTTGGTTCTCTAGACTATTTAGTAAAGTCAGAAATAATGAGGCAGCTCTAGAAAGCATGTGTGTAAAAGATTACTGGAAATGGGGAAAATCTCTAGAAAGGGCAGATTCATTCAGCCAGGGGTCCATTCTGTTCCATGAGCCAAACTCTACTAGAAATATACAAACTGCTCTGATCCCATAGCTACTGGAATCTTCTTTTGTGTTCTTGAACTGGAATGGTGAGATGATACAAACTGTCTCCAAGTCTGAATTCTAGCATGTGATAGATAAATATTCGAAGTCTCAATTACACTGCCAGTTTCTTCTCACTCTTAACTCTGCCCTCTGCTAGAGAAGTTTGAGACCCAGAAAGCCCTGACTTGAGACCTTGTCAAAGATCCACTCTCAATTAAATGATGCAGTTTTCCATTGCATATAAGCAAAGTCAAGCCTTAGACACTTCCTGCTTCCAGCTCGTCTTCAGAACTGGACCTGAGGTCCTGTAGAACATCCCTCCAATTGCTTAGCTCTTTTCAAAAACAATCTTTCTCCACTCATCCTGGCCCAAATATCCCAAAACAACAATTCCAAAAAGTCTCAATTGGAGATTCTTCCTCACTAATATAACCAGCGAAGTGACCAGTGCAGATTCAGAGAGTGGCCAATTTTATCTCCTCTCAATCTTTTAGATTTTCCAGTTGGGTTTATTTAATCCCCTCCTCCACACCAGCCCTCCCTTCTCAAATACATATTCACAGTCTCCTCAGTGGGAGGTAAAGGGCATTAAACTTAAAGGTTTCTGCTAAATTTCTTCATTCCTCCTTTGCCAACAGGAGGAAGCTATGTGTTTCTGCTGGGTTTGCTAGTAATGGGATTTTTTTTTTTCCTTTTCCTTAACACAGTTCTATAATTAATGCATGTTTCTTTGATTCTACATTTATATTTAACACATTTTAAAAGGTACAAAATGCGTTTTAAAGATGCTTCTCATTCCCTTGTGATTATTTGAGTACAGAGGAGCTATGTAAGGATTATGAGAGGAATTCGCAGGAAGGAGGGGCAGGGTATTGACAGAGACTCCCCAGAGCAGAAGCCATGTGAAGGGGGAAGTTCATGGACTTGGTAACTCTTGCACCACCTGCTGGTAATTTAGGAAAGCAATTAAATGCGAGACAGGGGCTGACACTCTCATGCTGGTATTTGGGAGCAACCACATGAGCTCCTTGGGCATCATTTTATCATCAAAGTCTGGAGGGCTGACAGCTGCTGAGCCTGTGCTTTAACTTATGGAAAACTCTGGCAACTCATACCCCTGGAAAACTGGCTGGTTTTAAAAAGAACCTCTAGGTAAATGGAAAAGGGATCAGGCTTTTCCACCCTCATGCCATTGGTGTGATGATGGACACCTGAGGTCCTGCACGTATGCCTAAGTGGGCATGCACAAGTGAGTGCACCTGGGCTTAGACATGGGCGTATAAAGGTGGCATCAGGAGGACGCTAGCAGGAGAGAAGACAAGTGGAGAGAGGATGAAGAGAATCAGAGAAGAGAGATAAAGAGGTTAGAGAGCCCAGAGAGTGAAGATGCGCCGGAAGCTAGGAGGCCTGCCAGTCTCCTGGCCCCCAAGCACCCCTGCCTGCCATGTACCTGGTTGCCTCCAATGTAAATATCAATAAAAGCCTGAAAAAGCCAGAGGGCTCCAGGACTCCTTCCTTGAGTCACCCGTCTGCTCAGAAACATCAAGAACTTGCTCTGTGCCCTTGCTGGCACCACAGAACCCTTTCTCTTTCCTTCAATCCACTCCAACCCTACTTTAGCCTTAGGAGAGCTTCAGGGTTTTGGGTGCTTCATATTCTACTCCTTGACAGGTTCTAACATTGCCTCCTTAACAAGTTCCTATGTGGGTTCTTCCACATCAGCTCTTGGAGGTCATTCCCAAAAATTAGTGTTCAGTTGATTGAAAGTGCCATGAAGCATTTGCTAATCTGCAAAGAGGTTCAGATACCAGGGTGATTTCTAAAACCCATAACTCATGAAGAGGGAAGCTCTAGGAAAGAAATGGAGGGAAGAGTGCAAACTGGAACAAGGTGTTTTTCTGTGCATCCACGATGCCCTGCATCCTCAGCTGCTTAGCAGACACCCAGAAATCACTGCGCCCATAAGGAGGTTACTAAAAGTTGCTTGGCATAAAATTGTCACTCTATATGACTGAGCATTATTCAGAACACTGAGATTTAAGAGATCCAAGTGATTCCTGCAGCCATAGTTCCTAGCTATAATGATGCATAAAAATCACCTGGTGAGGTTGTTGAATTGGCAAACTCCTGTGCCCTGTCCTAGAGACTCAAATTTAATAGATCCCAGTGTGGCTCTGGAATCTGCACTTCTAACGAGGCCTCTGAATGATTCTGATGTTGGGACCACACTTTAAGAAACACTAAAATCAGCCAATAGAGTAAAAGATCTCCCATTGTCTCCATTTCCAAAAGTTGTGTCTCCAATGATAATTATATCCTCTGTCCTTTTATCCCATTCTCTTCATTGTGGCTGTTTTACAACAAAAGCAGGATCATTGGAAAATTAGACAATGAAGATGGACAAAAATTAAAATTTAATGGTATATTCTAAGCTCACACCCAGAGAGATAACCCATATTAAACTATTGGTGCACATACTGTATATATAGAGATAGAGATATAAAGAAATATATACTTTATAAGTTATTTTGTTTGCTTATCAATATATCATGAATGTCTTTGACAAATCCATAATATCTCACCCATCATTTTTAATAACTCTACTAATAAATAATATTAAACATATTATTTAGCCAATGTGTATAGTTGAATACTTTTATGTTCCCCAATAGTTCTTCCCTTATAAATCAGCCTGTAATGAACACTTCCACGTACATGCTTTCTTGTTCAACTTTTCCTTAGGACAAATTCCTAGTAGGGAATTGTCAAGTCAAGGGGTAATAGATTTTAAGGCTTTTGATAAATTGCTACATGCCTCCAATGAAATATTTCTTGATTTACCCTCTCAGAAGTACTCTCTAAAAGTGAGGAAACACACCTTGCCTATCTGAAGATATATATATATATATACATACATACATACATACATATATATGTAATTCCACATGTTCTTGTATAAATATTATTTTATTGACACAGACTAATTTTCCATTTTAAGATTCTTATTTTATGATTGCTTGTTCATATTATTTACTGGCAATATTTTTACAACATTTGTCCTTTTTTTACTAACTAGTAAGAACCATTAAGTATATTAACTCTCTATTAACCATATAATATACTATTAATGTGTTCTCATATAGTTCTTAGAACATTTTTATAATTTTTTAAAAGATTTATTTATGCTCACAAGAGCTGGGGCACAGGCCAGAGGTGTGGGAGTGAGAAGATTCCCAAGAGACAGAGTGGGGAGAAGAACAGGAAGATCTACTGAAATACACTGTGAGGGGTGCAGTGGGGGAAGAAAGGAGAGGTCTACTGCATCATGTGGGTCACCCCCTGGCTGGGGATTGAACTTGTGCTGCAGTGGCTGCAGGTAGCTTCATAGTGCTGCTACTCAATCCCTTGCACCACCAGGAAGGCCCCTCACAATATTTTAAACTGGTTTTCTTGTTATGTATGTATTGTTGAATTTTATTAGGTACAATGTATATATATTTTAGAATTTCTATCTTAGATTTAATATGTAGAAATACCTTTCCTACTTCAAAATTTATATAAATATTCCTAAAATTAATTAAATTTTTCTTCCACTTTTTCAGTCTATAGTCCAAAGTGCTATTAGTTTTCCTATTTTTTTTTAAATGAGAGAAAAGTTCTGAGAAGCTATCAAAATTACATGCACATGCATGGCTTGGAAGGGGAGAAAATCTCTTTAGGAGCATGCTCCCTTATATCAGCTCCATGGAAAGCTTTCTCTTGCAGGTGATTTTGAGATTTGCTAAGCCCTGTGATTTCTAGAGGAAACCAACAGCCTTGCTCTCCCATCCCATCCTAATGCCTACTGGCCAAAAGATTACCAAAGGTTGTTGTATCTCAGATAAATCAACAAGCAAAGGAAAAGATAAGAAACCCAGTGTGGTTTAATAATCAGGATTCCATTTGGATACTCTGCTTCTCTTCCATTTTAGCCCAGTATTTCCTATTCTGCCCATCTGCAATATAAGAGGCTGAAATAAGCACAATATGAGAGCAGATGTCTATTCTGATCCTGGCTTCACCACTGTGTGACCACTCATCTCTGAATCTTTTGTAAAATGGGTAGGTGTGTACATTTGTCTGCTATGTCTGCCTTAAAAGGATACCACAGGTTGAGTGGCTTAAACAGCAGAAATTTATCTTTGGCAGGCTGGAAGTCCAAGTTCAGGATACATCTGGTGAGGACTGATCTTCTTTCTGCCTTTCAGACTACCTATTCTCAGAGTCCTCGTGTGTCATTTTCCCAGTGTAAATATCTCTGATGTCTCTTCTACTTCTTATGAGGTTGCCAATTCTATTGGCTTATAGCCCTACTATTATAACCTCCCTCAGCTATATTAATCTCCTAAAGACCCTGTCTCCATATACAGTCACATTGGGGTTAGAACTTCAACCTGTGACTTGGGAAGGGTGGTGGAGGGAAGGGCCACAATAAGAGCACACTTTCTCTCCATAAGAGTATGGGCATGTCGGGCCTCCCTGGTGGTGCAGTGGGTTAAGCAACGCACTATGAAGCAAACCGCAGTCACTACAGCACAAATTCGATCCCTGCTGCAGGCCAGGGAGAGGCCCCACATGGCGCAGCAGACCTCTCCTGCTGTACCTGCTGCTCCCCTCAGCAGTGTACTTCCATTGATCTGCCTGTTCTGCACCCCGCTCTCTGTGGTGAATCCTCTCACCCCCCACACCTCTGGCCTGTACCCCAGTGCTTGTATTCATAAATAAATAAATGTTTAAGAAAAAAAAAAGAGTATGGGCATGTAGATCTCATATACATTAAAACATCTTAAAAATGCATTGCAGGATGGCCTGTGCCCCAGTGCTTGTATGCATAAATAAATGAATCTATAAAAAAAAATGTTGTGCAATGGGTTAAGTCACAGTATTATGAATCTATTGGCAGCCAATGAAGCACAAGCTCTATCCCAGGCCAGGGGGCTAATCCACATGGCACAGCAGACCTCTTCTGTCTCTCCCGCTGCTCCCCTCAGCAGTCTATTTCAGTAGATCTGCCTGTTCTGCTCTCCACTCTGTCTCTGGTGAATCCTCTCACCCCCACACCTCTGGCCTACACCTGTGCATAAATAAAATAAACCTTTTTTTTAAAAAATGCTTTGCAAATAAGTATCAGTGGCTTTGGGAAACAGTACCTAAAATACCAAAAGCATTTCCACTGAAGGCATCTACTGTATTTTTGTCATGAGTAACATGCCCAGGGCTGAGCTGGAATACATCAGATATTCAAGAGAAGCATATAGCAGAATCCCACCCCAGAGTCTCCCAATGTGGAGAGATGACACCCACCTCTGAAAAAATAAGCATACAGAACAAAACCCAATATGATTAAGGGCAAGATGGAGCTTCAAATAACACACCTATATCCTAAGCAATCCAATAAGAGATTCACTCATCTTTAGATCTCAAACATTGAAGGTGTGGTGAGCCTTTGCTGGGTCCTCTGGGACTCCCCACATCCAAAGGCAAAACAAAAGAATGCATCCTGTCTCCCCTGAGAAAACTCCCTTTGTGAGTGTTGGTTTGCTCCAAAAGGAGGCAGGTAGCCCTTGTTCTGGACTAGTGCACTCAGATGTGCATCTGGAGGAGGCTCAGTGGAGGAAACCCAGGCACATTCAGGCATTCTGCCTTCAGAGAGACCTTGTGGTAGATTCTAGAAGTTACTGGAACTTTGAATCAAATGAGGAAAAGAATTTATCATTGCAGTTTTTTGTCCTGGAAAAAAAAATCAATGTTTTTCAGAAAATGGAAGCCTGTGTGAGCCTGGAGAACAGGTTTCCATGTGTCTGAATCAGTCTTTCTGACCAAGCCTCTCACTTCTGCAGGAAAGGAAGAAAGTGAGTTTATGGGGACAAGTGTCAGCCTCTTCAAAGATAAGTAGTGGTGTTAGTGTTCTAAAAGCAGGTAATCCCAAACTCCAAAGTGGTAAGGAGCCAGACAAATAAAGCGGGAGCAGGGCAAGGGCCCAGTGGGGTGGCAGGCGCCACCGCTGAGGAGCACCCCACACCATTGCTAACAGAGCAAATCCCATCCTCACCAGGTGACATCCCTTCCTTTCCTTCTGTCCCCTTCCCTTGCCCTGGCAAGCAAGCTGCTAAATACCTGGTTGTAAGCCCCACAAGTAGAGCTACCTGAAGTGCTTTAGCCCACTGCAAGTGTACCAATCGTTCAACAATTCCCACGGCTGCTTTTGTGAGAAGCCTCTCTCTTAAGCCTCTGGTTTAAGAATTTAGAGTAATCATGTAAAAATGATACCCCTGTGCTCCATGATCCGCTGAATCTCGCTAATGCCGGATCCCAGAAGAGGGCTTATTAATGGTGAGACGCGGGGCCTCTCTCTCGGCTCATGTTTCACACGGATCTCTCTTATGGATTCGGCTGTAAACCTCAGTGCTGATAAAGGAAGTATAATGAACCTCCCTGCTCCAGGAGAATGAAATCTAGGCAGACGGAGTAGGTATCTGTTGCACCTCCTGATGCTTCTCCACTGTGGAAAATAAAGGTGCAAGACCACTTCCTGTAACATCGCAGGCTTTTCTCCGTCATGCTGAGAAAGGCTGCACTTAAAAACCAATATTGGGAAACGGAGAGGGGCAATCATTTCTTAATTACTTCTACAGTAATTGTGTTTTCCATCCTCTACTGCTAACAAGATGGACGCTTCATTTTTGTGTCATTTCAGTAAAAATAAGGTCTTAGGACCTCTGGGTTCCATCAACTAGATCATCTGCAATATTTGGGGCTTCCGATCTTCTCCTATTTTGTTCTTCCACAGAAATGGGAAGGGGGTACTGACCTTAACAATTGCTGCTTTGGGTCCCATCACTCACCGTCCTTCCCTACCTCAAGTCCAGAAGAGAGATGATAGCTTGTGTTTTGGATGAGAAACACTTTCTAGAGCCCAGCTCAAACACCAGTTGACAAACATTATTACAAAGCCCATTTCTGAATGCAGAATTTCACACTTATAACAGCTTCACTCTGTATCAAGGTTTATCCTTTTCCAAGCTTGCACACCCAATATCTCATTTGTCGCTTCAACAGTCAAGCAAGGAGCTGAAAGAATCTTGTTCTAGAGCTGATGAAACTGAGGCACACAGATGTTAGGCCACTTGGTAAAGCTACAAAGAAGTTTAACTGTGGAACAAGGACCAGAATATAGAATTATGAGGCTTCCCACAAAGACCACTTTTAAACATGCCATTTCTCTCAAATTTACCTAGTATGTATTAAAAAAATAAAGGAGTATTGACTCTCTGGACAGATGAATGATTTTAACCAGACGGGTCCTAGTAAGACATTTTTCTCTGATTTTCTTAATAGTGACAGGGTGAAACTTAAACCATTTGTCCCAAATGTCCCAGCAAGTAGGTCCTGGGCTGAATCCCTTTTCACAGGACATGTGACCCAGCTGCACAGCCAGGGATTTGACTTCTGGAGATGCACTTCCAGGTCTTCAACCATCCTGGCAAAATGTTCAGATGTCATCCGAAGTATGTTTCAGGCAAGGTTGTAATAATGTCCTTGGAAAAGGTACTCGTGTGGAGAGAGAAAAACACACTGCAGAATAGAACTCTCTGTTCTCAAGGAGTAGCCAGGACCCCCTGCTTTTCCAACCAGTCCCCCCGCTAGTGCGACTTCTTAGGAAAGACAAATATACACCTACCCACAGATACCTGGAGATGATACTAACTGGCACCTTGTTGTAAAGATCACTATTTCAGTGGCCCCACCCCACAGAACCACTTTTGCCTTCTCTGAACTGACACTGCCATCTTGAATGCACTTTTCACTTATTTAACCTTAAAAAAAAGCACCTCATTTTACTCTCTGCTTATTGAAGAGGATTAGTATTATTTTCCATCCTTCTGTGAACTTTCTTGCACTTCATCCTCAGTAGATTCTACGCCTTTGTGTTTCTCTGCCAAGATGTCACCATTCAGCAAATCACAGGTCTTAATGCTGCCAGTTCACGCAGTGATAACTTTTTATTCAGAAATTGCTTGAGGTCATCTCAATGGGAGGAATGGGTAAGAATGAGAATTTACCCCCAACTTGAATTAAAACAACTTCCAAGCACTTCCCAGAGCGGGGACAAAGATGAAAGGGGCCCCAAATTATGGGAGTATTTGAAATAACAAGACAAGGTTGTCCTTTGAAATATACTCAGCCACATTTGTTTGCCTTTAACTCAGATCACCTTACCCAAGGACGTTGGGTGGCGGGAACAAATGGTTAATGATTGTGGAAGGAGCCTGGCCCATTGGCTTTTCTTCCCTTCTCTTTCTCTTACTTATCTTTTTACATTATTACTTTTTTTTTTTTTTTAACTTTGGCTAGAATGCCCAGTAGGAGTGCACACTGGAAGATCTGCTGTCTTTTGAACTGGAGACATCACAGGAAACTGGGGAGGCTCCAAATTGCTAACCTGAGGCCGGAGCAAAAACTTTTTTTTCGTGGAAGGGACTGCTTTTTTTTCCTTCCCCTTCATCGGATGGCATCCCAAGTCCTGCTGGATTGCAACTGTCTTTGTTCCTGCAGCCAAGCCTTATAGCTGGCTCACACTCTGCCACGCTCGTAACCTCACACTAGAAAAGAGATTACAAAGAGGGGCAAACACCCTAGAGGATTCCCCTTTATCAGAACCTTCCCTGTCAGTTGGGCTCCTCATTTCCCGAGTCCTCGTCTGATTATTAGTGTACTGACGGAATAAAAATAACCTCATATTCCTACATGAATCATAAATAAAACCCTTTTATTTCATCAAAGAGGTTGGCAGGTTTATAGTCCTTTGCAATGCAGGCACGATGTGAATGACATACCTTTAATTTTGCTGACAAGCTCATCGGGCTCAAATGAAAAAAGAGTGAAAAGTGGGTGACTTCGAAAACAGTAGTGTGGAGCTTTTTGGTGAGGATAAATATTTCACCTTGCCACTGTAATCAGGAAGCCAACTGATCGTGGTAATGAGCTTCTCTGTTACAGCCCACTCCTGACTCTTCAAAACTGCCTAAGCAACACTATCACAATGATGATTGCTGATGTTCCTCGTGGAAGAAGAGAAGTGCAAAGAAAGAAAGAAGACGGGTAGCAGGAAAAGGTAAAAAGGCCATTGAAAGTTAACATCACCCAGTCACCAAATAAGAAAACATCAGATGTGGTGACAAACATCTTATGATGTGGGAGCCTATATCTCTAAATCATATATTGATGTACACCAGTGTTAATGTAGTTTTTTTAAAAAAATGCAATTTTTTAAAAAGAAAACCCCGTGAAACCAGTCAACAAAACAAATATTTTTCCTGTCCCCATTCTGGTCTATTTCCCTCCCTATTGAAACCATTTTAATGATTCCATGAATGCTCCAATTTTCATTTATCTAGACTTAAACTGTCCCAATCAGAGAACCCAGCAATGAAAGGCTGTGCGATTTGTATACCCAGCACACTTGTCTTCGGTTTCTGTAATTCTGATATGTGATATTGAGAAGTCCCTTTCTCAAAAAGGTTGAGAAATATGTAAAGCAGTGTTCTTGGCATTGACATTGGTACAAGAGAGTTTCCTGCAAATTTTCCAGAGTCTCCACAAAGCTTTAGAGATCAGGAATTTATACAGGATGAAGTAAAGGAGGAAAAGGAAGGTTTGTAAAAGTTAATTACTGGAAAAGGAAAGATGGTTCACTTTATGAGGAGATGCTTTTGATGAGTCAGTTCAAGAAACAGGATGAAAACTTAACCCAAAACAATGAACTTTCATGTGGCTGGCTTTGGTGCTCCCAACCCAGCTTGAGATTTGTATTTACTGCCACATCTAGATTTTCCTTCATTATCTGAGCAACTTTAGCAAGAGTAACGATTGCCACCAGTAGCATGTGGGCTTCTTCCTATTAAAAACAAAGCAAAACAGCACACACACACACACAAACACACACAGAAACTGACCAGTTTCAATTTTGTAAGGCTTGAGGCTTTCTTTAAGACACAAGTGAAACAAAAGAGTGGAAAGGAACCAGGAGATAAAGTATACTTTCCCCATCTTAACTGAACCACACCCTTCTTGAGGACAAAAGCTTTGTTTGATTCTAATTTCATACCTTCCATAGAACCTAAAGTGGTGTAAGTATCCAGTTTTCTATTTCACATAAGAAGTAGGTCAAATAAGGAATTGGGGGAAAAATGATAATAAATTAAAAAACAAAATTAACAGGCAACTATAAATCAGAGACACTCTGCAGGGGAAGGTTGAGAGAGAGGTCAAACAGGGGAGGAAAGAGCACAAAGGACTGTAGTGACAGAGCACAGGTGAATTGTGGTGGGGATTTTATGGGAACTACACCTGAGAGGACAAAGCATGCATTGTACAAAAAGTAAGAATGATATAAAATATTTATAAAATAATTTAAAAAAAAATGTTCAAGAGTTAGTCAGGAGACACTGGAGAACAAAGGGAGCTGGTTTTCCTAGTACGTCCAAGATTCAATCTCTTGTATCCAGTCAATCCTTGTCTTTGAATCTTCTCCAGTGACGCTGTTTTCTAACGTCATTAATCCTTAGGTCTTTTATTTAATCCATCGTTTGTATTGTAGCAACATGTACATAACATAAAATTTATCATAGTAAATTTTTAAGTGTATAGTATACTAAATATTGTGCAATCATTCTAACCATCCATTTCTCTACCTCTCTTCATCTTGTAAATCTGAAACTCACTATCCATAATCAATACTTCTTTATTATCCCATACCTTTAGCCCTAGGTAAATGGCATTTTACTTTTTGACGCTATGATTTCGACTATATTAAATACCTCATATATCTTTTTGTAAATGACTTATTTCATTTAATTTATACTAGGGTTTCATCCATGTTGCAGTACAATTCAGAATTTCTTTCCTTTTTAAGGTTAAATAATATTTCACTTTTCTTATACATCCATCTACTGGTGGGCACGTGGTTGCTTTTGCACTATAGTCATGATTAATAATGCAGTTGTGTACAATTATTTCTTAGCGACTTTAATTTCAATTCTTTTGGTTGTATATTTAGAAGAAGGATTACTAGATTATGCAGTGATTCTATTTTCAATTTTTTGATGATTTCCTAAATTTTATTCCACAACAGTTACACTCCCATGAACATTGCACAAGCATTCCAATTACTCTACATTCTTGTGCTATTTCCCATATATATTAGTATATATATGTCAGATACATATGTCACATTTTCCTCAGTCTGTATGTTTCCTTTATTGTGGTGTTTATAGCATGTTGCTCGATGCACAAATTAAAACTTTTCATAAAGTCCATTTTTTTTTATTCTTATGCTTATGCTTTTGGTGTCATATCCAAGAAACCATTGCCAAATCCAATACCATAAAGGTTTTTACCTATGTTTTCTTATTTCCTTTATATTTTAAGTGCTTCCATTTTGGTCTTTGATGTAATTTTACTTATTTTTTGGCTATGGAGTGAGATTAAGGCATCTATGTCACTGTTCGTGCTTGTGGGTCTTGTGCCTTCCTGACACCATTTATTGAAAAGACTGCCCTTTCCCCACTGAATGATCTTGGAAACTTTGGATCCTTTGATTTTCAAAAACAACTTACACATGTTTGTAATTTGAAAAGAGTATTAGTAGGGAGATGTTATTTTGCCAGTTTGACAGATGAGGACACTGTGACTCAGAGGTTAAACATCATGCCAAAGATTAGACAAAAGGAAATCCCCAAACCAGCACTCCAGTTCTCAAAGAAAAAGAAAAAAACAAAAAACGGGGCCTCCCTGGTGGTGCAGTGGGCTAAGCAACTCACTATGAAGCAAATGGCAGCCACTGCAGCACGAGTTCGATCCCTGCTGCCGGCCAAGGAGGGGACCCACATGGCGCGGCAGACCCCTCCTTCCTAGCCCACTGCTTCCCTGGGCAATGTGTTTCAGTCCATCTGCCTGTTCTGCTCTCCACTCTGTCTGGTGAATCCTCTCACCTCCTGCGACTCTGGCCTGTATCCCAGCTCTTGTATGCATAAATAAATAAATCTTAAAAAAAAAAGTGCTTACTTTGCGGAGGCCTGTTCCTCACATTTGAGTTTTAACAATGCACTGGACAGTGGAGATAAACTAACCGTGCTTCTAGGGAAGGATAGCCCACAGGAGAAAAACCACATGTAAGTAGCAATGAGTATTTGCTGCTACTATTTCTCTATCTGAATACAAAGATGCTTTCACTGTGGCCAAGAAACGTGGCCCCAGACAGAATCCAAGTTCTGTCATATCTGCCATTGGTTTATGCACATACCCTCAGACTGTGTGGCAAGGCATCAGAAGGACTTGAAGAAGGTATTCCCAGCTTCAGTGTCCCTTGCAAACTAGCACGGGAGTGGAGAAAAAATAAATGTGAGCATCAAGGCTTTATTTCATTAACAAACATTTAATCATGAGTTGTTATTCCTAGCACGTTTGTGGTCATAAGAGGAATAAGACATTACTATAAAACATTATTGAACCTCACGTATAAATCCATCCATACGTTGTTACCAAATAATTCCATACAGAGTAATTACATAGTGAAGAACTGGGGGTGGAATTTATCATAAAGAGTTAAGGGGCTAGCAGGATAGGTCTTCTTTGACAGTCACACATGTCTGTCAAACATCTCAAAGGAGTCTGAGAACACAGACCATTAGGGGCTGAGGCATACCCAAGGCTATGTACCTAGTAACCGAAGGATAAAGACTTCTATCTAGACTTTAGCCTTCATTAGGTGCTGTTCTAGGTGTGCCATGTCTATGATTAGCACTACCCTTATGACCCCACTGTGAGGAGTCCCAAGAGCCCACTGCTTTGCATGATACTATTTCTCTACTGTAAGCTATACCAGGCCCCACAAGGATAGGTCCTCAGTGGTCCTGAATGCCCCTGGCTTATGATATCATACTGACCAATTCCAATTCTGCCTAATGATAAGACAGACATGGAGCCTCCAAAATAAACAGACCATAGTATATGGTGGTTGTTTTAATTCCTTTCTGGGATTAAGAAATCTGCAGCTAGGGCCTCCCTGGTGGTGCAAGGGGTTAACAGGTGCAGCACTGTGAAGCCATCCACAGCCACTGCAGCACAAGTTTGATCCCCAGTCAGGGAGGTGACCCACATGGTGTGGCCAACCTTTTCTGTCTCCCCCACTACTCCCCTTAGCAGTGTATTTCAGTCAATCTGCCTGTTCCATTCCCCACGCTTTCTCTGGTGAATCCGTTCACCCCCCATACCTCTGGCCTATACTCCAGTACTTGAATGCATAAATAAATAAATCTTTAAAAAAAAAAAAAGAAATCTGTAGTTAACTTTTTTCCTTCAAATGTTTCTCTTATACACTCAAATTTAACTTTAAAGTCTGGCTTAGTTCACTGCAGTACAGAGTATGCTCTCACTAGATTTGATCAATTAATGAATGCTGTATGTCTATGTTTGTCTCCTGACGTTGATATTAACTGTCATTTGTGGTTAACACACTTCAATCTTCTCTTGTGCTCTGACTCTCTCCTGGCCCTCTGTGTTAAACATGTTGTTCTCCAGGTTCTATTCCTGAGTCTTAATAAAAATAAACAGTTTCCCAGTCAAGGTATCCAGACAAATGCCATTTGCCACATTAGACATGTGGAGTTTTGCTTCTCCGCAAAGCCTCACACTGCACCTTGAATTAAGTTTACACCAAGTAATAACCGCTGATGGGGTGCTGATGAACATGTTCTCCCATTGTTCAGTGCAAGTCTCATCCTTAAAGCTCTCATCCACTCCCTGAAAATATTGCCTTTATGTCTGTAATGAATTTGCAGGGAAAGAAGGCTTGTGTCTCTATTTGAAAGAGTCAGAAAGAAAAGATATGGGAAGGAAGAGAAAAAAACTGATGAAACTGTAGAGAAAGACCAAATCAACTCTATTGAATTCTAGATTGCCATCTTGTCAGAGTTTTTGCAAGATTCCTCTGCCACTCTTTACATTTTCATTACTTTCTATTTTCCTTGAATAAGCATAGAAGCAGGTTCTAATTTTACTAGAGGCTTTTCATCAAATCAGACTTTTTATTCTCCCTAGGTTATCCTAGTCACAAAAACATTTCTTTTTTCCAAGCTTGAATAATATTAGCTAACTCTATTGGGGTACAGCTTCTTGAACCCACAGTGAAGATGCAAACATTATTCTTTAACCCGACTCTGGTTATCTTTCATCATAAAGGCTGACATTCTTAGTAACCAGAATCTCCACAGAATCTCAGCTTTATAAAAATTTCCTTAATCACTGGCTGTGCAGATATGAACTTTCTGAATTTAAAGCAAGTCATATCTCTCTTCAGTGCTTCGAGGAATCTCAGATGCTTGACGCTCCTATTTCTAACCTGGTATAAATTAAAATTTTCCTATATCTGAAGGAATTTTGTCTCAAGTGGGTTTTGTTTACTCCTTTTCTCTGACACACTAATACCTATTTGGCCCCCTTTTCTCACAGTGCCCATTTGGGAAGGACTAATTATATGGGAGCAAAATGGTGGAAGCTTTGATGGAGGACCAACTCCCAAAGAGCTGCCCAGTGTAAATTCACAGTCTTGGTGTCACACTCCTCTCTGTCAAAGCAGAAACTTGAAGTCATGGCCAACACCCTAAACACAGTTGTAAAGGTAAGTAACAAAGTCCTAGCAGATAAAGTTGAACCTCCTTTTGCTCAGCTGTGATACCTAAGCTTTCCCCTTTCCCAGTCACAGATAAATCTGCTTTCATTCCCTTAGGACTGAAAGTAGGTGTATATTTCTGAAATACAAGCAGGTGTGTTCTTCTGCAAATTCTAGATGATGTTGGCCATTCAGAGCCTACAATTGGCTTAAATTCTCTTTTATTTTTTAAATTTTTTCCTTTATTTATATATATTTGACATCAATTATAATCTCCATGTATTACCCATCACCATATCACCAGTGCACCATTACCTCAGTCCGCCATGCTCCCATCTGCCCTCAACCCTCCCCCTTCCCCCTCCCCACCAAGTGTCCCCAATTTGTCCTTGTCTTTTCATTTTTTGTTTTGTTGTGTCTTTATTGTTATTACTATTATTATTGTTCTTATTACTTTCCTTGATCCTTATTTGGTTCCCTTATACTCCTCCTAAGGGAGGAACCATCTGGTATTTTTCTTTTGCCTTTTGACTTATTTCACTGAGCATAATCCCTTCCAATTCCATCCATGTTCCTATGAATGTGTCTAGTTTTTCTTTTTTGATTGCTGAATAGTATTCCATTGTGTATATGTATTCCTTAAATTCTCTCTTAAAACTGAGGTTACAGAGCAATCTTAAAAGGAAATATTGTGCCTCCTTGGTAGTTCAAGGTGTTAAGCACCACACTATGAAGCATCAGCAGTGACTGCAGCGTGAGTTCGATTCCAGGCTAGGGAGGTCACCCACATGGTACAGCAGACCTCTCCTGTCTCGCCTGCTGCTCCCCTCAGCAATGTATTTCAGTCACTCTCCCTGTTCTGGTAAATCCTCTCCCCATGACATCTGGCCTGTACCCCAGTTCTTGTATGCATACATAAATCTTTAAAAAAATAAAAGGGAAATATTTACTATACACCCATCAAGAATTTCCACTATGTTAACTATTGGTGTTCTTTTAAAGATATCCAAGGGAGAATCCTTTTTATCAATACGTTTACAGTATAATATCACAATGGAAACCGTGTAGCTGCCAGCTGGCAAATCTGAGCTCTGGTCCAGAGCAAATGCTAACTAACTAGCTGTGTGGCTAAGTCCTTCAGGGATTTATCTTCTCCAGAACCTGGATTTCTTATTTGAAAATGGAATACTGACTCATGATATTTTTATTATGAAAAATAAGTAAGGCATTTCTCACAATGACTGGCATGTATGAAGCCCTCAGTAAATGTTTGGGAAGATTTGACACGTAAGTGAGAAGAGGCGGTTTTTCCTACCCAGCTTTGTTAGGGTGAGAGCCCAATTAGGGGAGCAGCTTCTAAGGTTTTTGAGAGTTCAGAGCAGAAGGACAAGATGATTTGCTGGAGGAATCAAGAAAGATTCTAAGAGGATGAGGTGGAGTCTTATCACAGGGAGGGATTTGGAAAGGGAGATGTAAAATAATCCAGGAAAGGCCCGTGGCAAACTTGAAAATGTGGAAACTCCAGGTGAATATGGCCAGGGGGGAAGAGAAGAACACCTGGCAGCCTGAGTCCAGTAAAGCTGACAAGGGATGGACTAAAATATTATTGCTCTTACGCTGAAAAGAAATTTTAAGGGTTTGGTCCAATGTAGATTATTAACTGATGACAGGAAAAATGTAGGAGGAAAAGGAGACACTGTGACTGAGGAGCGCTTAGAGAGACAAGGCACTGATGAAGTCATGTCAGCTGATCCATGCCATATCAACAATGGGGCAGGAGGAAAGGATGAGAGTGTGTTTCTGGGTGTGCAATGCTCAGAAAGAACGGCTGGGCTTTAGGTTCTGAGTAGGTAGGCATGGGAGAGGAAAGGAAGGGCTCACAATTGATTCAGACACTTTGCTTTTAGATAACAGGGAAATGATGGCCGCTTTAACTAACCAGGGAAGTTCAGAGGAATTGCTGATTTTGGGGAAAGAAGAGTCAGAGGGAACAACAGGTGGTGCGTGGCCTTTCAGCGTCCGGCTGACGTGAGAACATAGTTCCAGTGCATTTCAACTGGGTTATATAACATATATTGAATATGAAATGAAAATGTAGCATCTTTTTTACTCATGGCAAGGAGGGCTTTTTGCCAAGCAACGCTAGAACAGCACAGCTATTTTGCTGGGCTGAGTCATTGAGTCTTCAGAAACAGTTCTAATCTCAGCTCTGTATGATGGCTGTGGAAAAGTTGACTTCCAGTTTTGGGTGGTTTTTTTTTTTTTTTTTGTCTGAATCTCAGGATTTTTTTTCTTTCCCTAAAAAGAATATAATGACATCAACTTGTCCTCCACTGCCACTGCAACACATTTTGAGAGAAGTTACTGAGAACATGTTTAAGGCTCCTTCCATTCGCCCCTGCCCAGTGCTGTCAGGGGGCCTGCTTCCCGGAGGCTGAGTTCTTGAGGGAGGGGACTCTAATTCTTCATCTCAGTTACCCTCATCTTTAGTGCACAGACAGTGACAGGATGAATTAAGAAGTAAAATGTACATGTCATTTGTCATTAGGATAGGGACCCCCTTGGTTAAAAATGTGACTTCTCTTTGATGGCTCAGTGTCTTTCTGAGAGAAACAGGAGGCAATCAGAAACAGTTGCTTCCTCCTAATTCTTTTCTGTTTCTTTTTTTCTTTTTTCATTAAATTTACTTATTTATTTTCATATATCAATGCTAGTTTTTGAACAGTATTGGCTTCTTCCCTCAGGTGTAGAACCCACTACTATCGCACCCATGATCCATCACCACATGCCTGTGCTCGTTCCCTCCCTGATGTTTTTTCTTAATTTCAAATAAGGTAAATTCTTTTAAGTGAAAGGGTGTGGCATGTATGAATTTCAATAATGACTTTTCTAAAGGACAAGGGAAAGAAATTAATCCTGAGCTAGAGGAGTACCCACTTAAGTAATAATGATGCCATCCGAAATGCTCACATCAACATGCTTAGCACATCCATGTCTCCTGTCAGTCACACTTGCATCTGCAGGCCATGGACGCATGGGCATTTGAGGAAAACCCAAGCCTGTTTTGGCCAAGTGAATGTCTGAATTTGCTGGACTATGATGGCATTAGCACTTGAGAGGAATAACAACAACAACAACAACAGAAATAGAGGAGTCTAAAAGACATTTCCTGGTAATACATTTTGAAAAAAATCACTTAAACACTGAAGAGTGGCATTTTTATTTATCATGATGTTTCTTATTTTTGTTTTAGACTAGGACTGCTTTTCAACAATGAATCAGTATCTTGATTGTCCTTACCTTTTCGAATTTTATTACTATGTTTTGGCATTTCTTAGATAAGTACTTGAAAAAGACTCGGGATTTTGTAACTCAAGGGAAAGAAAATTAACAATAAAATATTTTGCTGCTTTCTTTTCTAATTGATAATGATTAAGAGCATGATAATTTGCAAATTGGGTAAAAACCCAAAAATGAATTCAATATTTGTGAGTTGAAGCCTGAAGAGGATAATATCTGCATCATAAAATAGCTAAAACATCTCAAAATTCCCAAGGCTTGTGGTTAGAAGCAGCTTATAAAACTCAAGCTTATGATCTCTTATTAGTTCTGGTTTATGTTTTAACTACAAATACAAATATGTTGATTACAGAAATTACGATGAGACTTACAGCAAGAGATGACAATAAGATCCTTTGGCATGATTTCATTACTTTGTTGTATTGGTATAATTATCAAAATTCAAGTCCCTATTCTTGTGTACCTATTCCACATTAGCATAAAATTCCAGTCTGAAGTAACTGGTGATTTGGAAAGGAGTTGCAAGGATAAAAGAAAGCTATAAACACACACCAAACCAAGGCCGCTCTCCTTCCACCTCACCCTCAAATTTAATAAGAAAGCATGTTTAACAAGCAATGTTTTGGCAAATGGGAAATGGCATATATAGTGTTAGAATTTCCCTATCGAGTTATTGGTTGAAGAATATAAAGAAAAATGGTCTAGAGAAGATTTAAACAGCTTATATAATTCCTATGTTGCTTGGAGTCCTATATTGAGTACTGAATACAATCATTTATTCATTTTTGAGATTATCCTACTTTTTATTTGGTCTTGTGCTATTATGTCATGGTATACTGATGTCCTTATACCATAAAAGGCAAAAAAATGTGTATGGCCCATGTGTAATTCACTATGCAAATAGCAGTGTACTGTAGCCTTACAAATGAGTTTCTAAACTTCTGTAGCTGTTTGAATCAGGAGAAAGAATTGACTACAGGGTAGTGGGTGCTTTTAAAAAGTGGTAGAGTACAAGTAGAAGAATTAAAGCTCATGTTCTAAACTGAGCTCTCAAGAATGTCCCCTAGAATGGTGTGGGACCTCCAGAGGAGCTACATTTAAAGTTCCAAGGAGCTAGAAATGGGGCTAGAATTAAGAAAGCACAGCTACCATGGTTACCACCCCCAGTGCCTATCAACTTACTCAGGAAACTGGAAAATGGCGACAATCAGTGTCACCATAGAAGAACCTCACATTATCAGGAGCTTGAGTCCTCACAGCAACCAGCAAAGGGCCAAGGAGATGGCCTCCACCTCATTGCTTTCTCCCGAGTATCACGAGGATGAATTAGGATGAATGATATTACAATGGACTCTACCTTCAAAGGAAACTGGGAACATAGATTTAGTTTTCTAACCTCTTCAAATAGAAGAAATATGAAGGGCAGACTGATTGGGCCAATTCTTCTGTGCCCTCCAGAGAACTGGGAATTAGAAATTTCTTGAGGCCTTCTATGTTCAGACAATTTTCACTGCCGTAAATGAGCAGCACTAGTGGGTGGTGTTGACTTAGCTTCTGGGGAGTGGGTAGACGGTTTGTGGGTGATGATGTATGAAGTAGAATAGGATGGATAAACCAGGGGTAGGAGGCAGTATTAAGTCCCAAGACAAGGGCATGAAGGGAAGGACACATTTAGGGTTGGGTGGCAGATTTTGATGCCAGAATCAGGTGAAGAAGATCAAGGTAGGGCATCAAGGATGATGAGAAGATCTCCATGACTTCCTTACTGAGTGTCAGGTCTACCAAGAGGGCACGAGAAACAAAATGGAGAGCACCCATCTCTCTCCAACTGTGAAAACTAATTTCTCCTTGGAATTGCAGCTTAAGTCTTTAATCAAAACTTTACCAACACCTCTTGCCAAGAGGGTCTTCTCTTGCCTCCAAACCCTAGTAACACTGGCATTCCTCACCATATGCTCGAGAATTAAACATAACATCCTCAGCTTGCTAACAAGCATTCTTGTGTCTTAGATGGCACTGCTCACCATGTTCAATGTTTCTCAATTTTCCCTGGAGAGAAGGAAATGTGCAATTCATCTTTTTGTTCCCCTCACCTCCACCCCATTTTAGGCATCTGCCCTTATTAGCAAAAGAAGCCTCCAGTACAATTACTGTGCCTGTGCACTGAAAACAGGATATCTCCTTCATATCATTTCCGCTCTTTTTTCCTTCTCCCATAATGTCTTTGCACCTTTGTTTATGACTTAACGGATGTCCCAGGCACTCTGGTCCTCTCACAGGGCTCTCCCTGTCCTCGCGCTCTCCCATCAAACACTGTTTCTTTGTGTTCATCTTTACCTTAAACTTTACTTTTTACTTTAATTCCAGCTTTTGGCTTTCAGTACTCCCCTTCCTAGTTCACAGTCTCTTACTTTGGCTCAGTTCCCACCTCTTCTTTATTTTTATACTTTATCCCATTTGTCTCTTTAATTGGGGTCTCTAGCATTGTTTGTTTGTTTCTGCCTCGGCATCTGTCACCTTCTGTGCTTCCTGTTGTTTAGTTCACTCTATATACATATACTGTCTCACTTTTATTTTTTTCCTCTCTGCACTTCACTGTTTCTCACTCTGTGCCACTCCCTTCACTCATTGCTGAAATATTAATTTTCTGTTTATATAGCCATATAAAGCTTCTTAGCCCCTTCCTTTCCAATACAGACCCTTTTTCAGCTTCTCTCTATCAAGAGCTCAGGACCTTCTGTAAGATGCAGAGTTCTCAGCATCTACCACCTCTGTGGCCAGGTAAACCTCACAACTGCATTTTTTTACGAAGATTATTCAGATAATCCAGAATAATTTATTCTGGATTTCAACCCATAGAAGTGTAACAAAAAAACCTCAGTATAGGGCTGCTGTGACTCTGGTACATTCCTGTGGTTTGCTAGGTGCTTCTGGAGATGTTTTCAGAGAGAAAATTCTTCCCTCTGTCCTACAATGTCTGAAATGCATACATACACAAGTGCCCATACACATCTGCACATGGAACCTGCCTTCTGTTCACATGAATGTTTGTACACACATGTACATACACATTCTACACATACATACACAAATATATATATAACTAAACATAGATCTATAAAGCCTATATATTAACTGTATACTCATTATACAAATAAATTTTATAACTGTAACACATGTATTATATATGCACTATATTTAATGATATATATATTCAGGGGCCTCCATAGTGGTGCAGTGGGTTAGGCAACACACTATGAAGCAAACTGCAGCCACTGCAGCACGAGTTCAATTCCTGCCTCCTGCCAGGGAGGTGGCCCGCATGGTTATTAGCAACCGTAGGAGAGGTCTCAGAATTTCCAGAGACCTCTCCTGCCTCACCAGCCCACTGCTCCCTTTAGCATTGTGTTTCAGTTTACCTGCTTATTCTGCTCCCCACTCTGTCTAAGGTGGGTCTTCTCACCCTCCCCCACTCCTCTGGCCTGTACCCCAGCTCTTGTATGCATAAATAAATAAATCTTTATTTTTAAAAAATGATATATATATGCACTATATATACTGAAATTGTGATAATGGAGTCAAACATTCAGTATGGGCTTTATAATGAGAAAAAATAATAGTGTCTATTAAATCCATGATTAACTACATTGATACTAAAAGATAACAATGCTCTGAAATTTTATCATACTTTAAATAAAGATTTTTAAATCAGCTCACATTAAATCATTTTATCTACCAACTGACTCTTTTATTGTTGCTTGTTTCTTTATATATTTTCTTTAATTTTGTAAAATATTCCAATAACTGAGAAAAGTACTAGAAGGGCAGGATGGAGGCAGGTGACATTATCTAGTTTTCAAAGTAAAGAAACTAGGGCAGAACTTGGGGAATTACTTACTGACTTGCTCTGTCAAGTCGCTGAGGCACTGACCCCTTGCCAGCACCCCTCCTTTGTCTCCTTTTATATCACTTTTCATCCATATGTCTTGCCCCATTTTATGAATCCTCCAAACTCCAAACTGCGCACCTGAGGATCTGTTTTCATCATTAAAGGGTTCATACTGCAATTACAGGTACTTATTTTTTATACTTAGTTAAACAAAAAGATGATTCCAGAAGCCAAAATAAAAGTGAAAACATTTGATACAATGGATTGAATTATCTTTGAAATGAATACACATGTTTAGACATGGAGCAAAATAGGATTTGATGCAAAAGGCATTTGTTGAATCTCAATTATTTTCATTACAGCATATATTGTGCATAATCAGAATTTTTGAGGATTTAAAAATTACATATTAAATATATTTTGTACACATTAACATTAGCAATAATTATAAAATAATTTACCATCCAAAAATTTAGTATTTAAGCACCACACTTCACTTCCCAGACACATAAATATGAATCATTTGTGCTTGTGTGTGAAAGTATTAATGTAAAAAACTTATTTGGTTTGATAGAGGAACTGGAATCCCACCATGTATTTGGAAAACCCAATAAAAATAGAAGAAATAGAAATCATAATTACACTCTCTGCCAATATTCAAGTGGCGCCCTCTCAGTTTCAGCAAAGCATCTATCAGGCGGGGAGGTAGAAAACTGATTAAAGACTAACACTAGTAAAATATATAAAATTAAGTTTAGCTTACAGAATTTCCAGATTGAGATAGATAATATCTAAGGTTCAACCAGTTGGGGATAGTAAGGTGAGTTGGTAAAGAATCTTGCTTTGAACTTTCTTTTTTTGCTCTTAGAAGAAGCAAGCCTGCTTACAGTGCTCCCAGCCAGTCTCACACCGGCTCTGTGGGCCCTTGGGAAACTGCTACAGCCACATCCGGGGAGGGGGAGACTTCCCAACACCAGTCAGGCCTGCTTTTCCTCAACAGAATTATCCAGACCCTCCTGATGCATTCTAACCATGCAAGGTACGACTCTCATGGAAAAGGTGATCTCCATTTGGTGCCATGTTACAGCACGAGTCCCAGCAGACTTACCTAGCACGTTGACAGCGTATAGGTAGCCCTCAGTCAGAGCATCATTTCTCTTCAGATTGAAAAGAAAGCTCTGGTCTTAGTGATTTGGGCATACAAGTCTCCAATATGACTCTGTTTTCTAAGCAGACATTAATGATTCTAAAACTAATATTCATTGTTTGAAGAGGCACAGCGGCCTTGGCATTTACTTAACCTTTTGTCTCATGTATGAGACTGAGTCAGCCTAAATCCTTTTCTTAATTAATACCTTTTCTTTTTATGGCCATTATTTATTGCACAATTTGCATGTAACAATTAGAGCCGAGAGAGGTTAAGAAAACTCTTTTGGCTCAGAAGTCCATCTAGTCCCATTTTTATTTATTTATTTTGGAAGATTGTTCAAATTACACAAACTCATGAAAGCTTAGCTGATATAGTAGGGGAAAAAGTTACTGCAAATATATCCTATGTAGGTGATCCCACCTGCTGGAGCCCAAAGGAAAAGATTTCTTATTTTTTTTTTTTTAAGATGTGATTTCGTAAGAAAACTATGGCTATTGCAGAGTGTGGATTCATTTCACTCAGGGTATCTACAGAAAAGCCACATTAATGTCGGTCGTTGTATACAGCAGAGAGGCATAGCTCTAAATAAATCAGTATGCTCAAAGAACAGAGTTTTGGATTTAAGGAAATTTTAAAACAGCAAGAAAAAATAAACTTAATAAGATAATAGTTTCCTCTATCACTCACAAGTACCTATGAAGTAAATTACTATTTGCCATCTTTCCTCAAATTCCTCCCCATGTGTGTTCATAAACTTGAGGTAATTATAATCATAGTACAGAAAAAGAATTTTTATATATATCATGCCCTTCATTTTTGTTGATACATTGTTTTTAATTTATCATATTGAATAACTGCATAATATTCAAATAATTGGATATGTTCAGTAACAACTGACTCCATTGCCAGGATATTCTTTATACTGATTTCTTATTTAAAAGAACATTGCAATAACATGTTTGAATATAGCTTGTCCCCTTTTGCCATAGAAGAAGAATTATTGGGTGAAAGAGCATATGTATTGTCCCCTTCTTGGTAATCATGTTTCACAGTGTATCTTGGTTCTAGCTCTGTACAGTAGACTGTTTCAACAGTCTTGTCTTTCATACACATTATCTGAATATTTGAAGCCATGTTACACAGCTGTGTGCAAAATACATACATTGGCTCAATAACTTGGAGTTGATGCTGAAATCCAGAATTTATTGGTTCAAATCATTCAAAAGTTTTGTTCTGAATTAGATAACATTTTCAGAAAACCAAATCTTTTCATCACTGGGGTACTTTCAAGTCCTCAACATCACTAAATCATAAACGCCAGTAATCATCTAAGACTCCAGATGGAAATGTAGAAGGTATATAATATCTTTAAGTTATATTGCTTTATATTTTCAACTGGCACTTAATATGAACTTATGGTGTGATTATTTTATCCTTTCTAAGGAGAAACCAAGGGGTGCAGACTCCTTACTTAAGGGCTCCAGTGAATCAAGGTTTTACTCTAGAAAATGTAATTCTTTCCTTTCCCAACTGGCATTTCAAAGACATTTCAAGTACTCATATTACCAGATATTAAGCACTTCAGCAAGAAATTATCTAAATTTCCCAATTTGCTCCTTAAAGACTTCTTGCAAGCTCTGTTCAAATTTGCCTGTGGAGTGCAGATTGTCTTGTTCACAACAGTGATTTGACTGAGGTAGTGAAAACATTTCTGTGTGATTCCAGTGTTCCCAACACATGGCAGATAAGAACACCAGGTCGGGGTAGATTTTCTGGAATAAGTAATTTCCAGAAAAAGAAAAGGCTAAAGGTGCAATTAAAGATTAAAAATTGTTTATGTAAAGATTGATTAGGAGATGAAAAATAAGTGAAAGCTTTTGTAATTAATAATGCCGCACAGAACACTTAAACATATATCTAAGGCAAAAGCATAGAAGTGACATTGATGACTGGTAGGAAATAAACATGTTAGGGCCTCCGTGGTGGCTTGAGGGGTTGAGAGCAGCACTGTCGAGCTTCCGCCGTCACTGCAATGCAAGTTCCACCCCTGGCCAAGGAGGGGAAACACATGGCGCTGCAGACCTCTCCTGCCTCGCCCACTGCTCCCCTCAGCAGTGTATTTCAGTTGATCTGCCTGTTCTACTCTCCACTCTGTCTCTGTTGAATCCTCTCATCCACTGCCTCTGACCTGTACCCCAGTTCTTGTAGGCATAAATAAATAAAATATTAAAAAAAGAGAAACATCTCCAATGTTATTAATCATTGCCAAATTTCTCTCAAAATGGTTTCAACCATTTTCTTTTATCACTAAGATCCTTGGTGTTATCAGACTGCAATTTTTGCTTCTCTAAGAGTTGTAAAAATGGTGTTCTGTTATTGCTTTAATTTGCATTCCCTAATCACTAGTATAATGGAGCCATTTGCCATTTCCCCTCATTTGTTTATTAATGGTGCAGTCATTTTAAAAACTCTTTGACAGTTTCTTTTGAAATTAAACCTACACTTAACCATATGATCCAAGCAATCCCACTCATAGTTACATAAGGAAAATGAAAATATATGCCCACACAATGGACAAGATCTGAACACAAATATTTGGAGCAGCTTTATTCATAATCACCAAACTACAAATAATTCATCACCTAGTTAATATATTTAACCACATGGAATACTACTAAGCAATCAAAAGATAAGAACTACTGATATATATGAAAGGATGAATTTGAAAATCATTATGCTAAGTAAAAGGAGCCCACAGTAAGAGTTATAATGATTCCATTTATATACATTTTGGAAAGGGCAAAACTAGAGGGAAAGAAATTGGTAGTTGTCAGGGGTTTGGGGTCAGAATAAGGCATCTACTACAAAGGATCAACAGAGAACCTTCTGGGAAGATGGGAATGTTCTGTATACTAAATGTGGTGACAGTTATATGCTTATGCACATTTGTCAGAATCCATCAAATTGTATGCTCAAAAAGGATACATTTTGCTGCATACAAATTCTATTTTAATAAACCTGTTTTGGCATGATAATGTTTTAAAATTTTTAATCTGCATATGCCAAAATTTTAAAATAGGGTATGACACATAGTAGGCATTTAGGAAATTAATGTTGAATTAATTAGGAAGAGAGGGGACGTCTTGACTGTAAAATGCTTTCCCTATTTCCCAGTTTGCTTTGGAATAGTCCAGTCGTGATCACTCACGCCTGGCACCACTCTGGAAACTCGCGCTTATGCAAGTGATAATTCTGTGAAGCCGACCCATGAGTAATTTCTGAGTAGGTATTAAAACACCCTCACGTCTACAAGTCTAATATATTAATAAATGTGCTGTTTTCAATAAGACATCTAAATTTGCATGCACCATCCTACTTGTTATGTTCGGTACTCAATTTTTTAATGTTTCTTGGACTCTAGCCAGTAAGTCTGAGTCCCTAGTTAGTTCATCTATTACTTTCTCGCCACAATAGATTTGGGTCTCCGCCAAGAAATGGACTAATATTGCATACAAAAACCCTATAATGCATTTCCTGATTTCATAGATATTTCCTTTCTGAGTGAGGGAAAGGAAGTATCACACACACACACACACACACACATCCTATCTATACACACAATCTACCCAAGTTAGGTAAACATTTTTTATTGCTGTTATTAATATCGGATGGCTTCTGTAATCCAAGTGTTTGCCTGTCCATTTACATGATCCTCTCACCCTGAGGACTGTAAGGGAACAAAGAGTTGTAAAATCTGATAATGATCAAAGATGATGCCTCTATGTGGGAAAAAAAAGTGAGGATTGTAGGAGCCCTCATTTCTACAGGAAAAGCACATTTTCTGCATTTGATTTGGCACATTTTCAGTGTCTTAATTTCAATGGTTCCAAAATGAGATGTTCTTGAAGAAGGGAAAGGTCTTGTGTTGGAGAGGGAGCATTTTCCTCCCCCACTCTCATTTCCGTTAAAACATAAGCACAGAACTAATGAACGCTATTAAAGATACTTGTAGAAATGATTCTGATTTGTATCTGATGACTAACTAACCTATTACTGCACTTCTTGGGCAGAGATTAATGGGAAATTCTTAAGAATAAAGACTCTTAACAAGCCTTAGAAATATGTGTGGGCCCAGACTGTACCACGTGACCTCAGAAAGCCGAACCCTGGCTGTTAATATCCTTGACTAATGAACCAAGGCTACAGTCCGTGCTAGCAAAGTGTCAAGAAATAAGTAACCAGAGAGGTGACCTTTTAACATGCTTCTAAATGTAATTTTTAACAGAACAGTGTCAATAAGCTCAAAATCCCATATGCTTTTGATCTGATACGGAAGTAGCATGCATCAACATCAGACAGCAGAAGGGAAGGAAAGGAAAAAGCTAGAGAAAAAGGCTATCAAGAATCTCAAAGAATAATCTACAATTCTGACACTAAATAGCTTTACTTCACATAGGTAAATATAAGAAATGCTGCTTCACTATTTCAACATTATTGTCACCATGAAAAAAAAATGTAGTTGCAGAATATTACTATTAATCCCATTAGTAGCTGTTGTCTGTCTAGATTTGCTGTCCATGGAATGACCTAGAATCCATCGTCCTTCCCTTCCCGGCTCCTGAATTTTCATTATTAGATTTAATCTTAGAGCATAGATTCTTGTATCCAGTAGATCTGGGATAATTTCAGACCTTTGGAACTAACTGTGTGACCAGGCATATTGCTTAAGCGCCATAGAATCTCGGTTTTCTCATCTGTAAAATGGGAAGTTCAGATCTTTATTGGATCATTGTGTAAAACATGTTTAAGGTTTTTAGCACAATTCCTGGCAATTCAGAAGTTTTAAACTTTATCATTTATAGTGATAGCTAGTATTTGCTGTTATTGATGTTATTACTTGAATCTCCTCTACCCATTTGAATAACTATTATTTCTACCTTCTGCATCAGAGGGCCAAATTTTGAATAGTCTCACAAGCCTCTTTGTGCTTCACAGTGCTTCCTACTGGGTAGTCGAGAGTGTGAAAAAAAATGAGTGAGATGGTGCTTGCTGTCTTGTGTTCAGACAGTGGTGATTATGTTCCTGTACAATATCAAATATATACCTATGACAATGTGCAAAAAAAAAAAAAAAAAAAAAAAACAGTGGTACAAGGGACTAAGTCTCAGCACTATGAAAATATCCACATCTACTATAGCGTATTTTGAGCCCCAGCCTGGGAGCTAACCCACATGGCACAGCAGATCCCTTTTGTCTCTCTCACTGCTCCCCTTAGCAGTGTATTTCAGTCAATTTGCCTGTTTTACTTCCCACTCTGTCCCTGGTGAACCTCTCACCCTTTCCCCCCACCTCTGGCCTACACCCAGCTCTTCTATGTATAAATAAAGAAAATAAATCTTAAAAAAAAATTAAAAAAAAAGTAAAGGTGTACACTATTAAGGAAACATACTTCTTTAATAATGACATTATTATCATGGTGCATACAAGTTTCAACCAACTCCTTAGTGTGAAAGACATGATAAAAATGTGTTTAGAGGGCCTCCCTGGTGGCGCATGGGGTTGAGTGAGCACTTTGAGGCTTCCGCAACCACTGCAGCATGAGTTCCATCCCTGACAGAGAGGGAACATACATGGCACAGCAGACCTCTCCTGTTTCACCTCTTGCTCCCTTCAGGAGTATATTTCAGTCAATCTACCTGTTCTGCTCCCCACTCTGTCTCTGGTGAATCCTCTCACACCCCCACGTATCCTGCCTGTACCCCAGCTCTTGTATGTATACATAAATAAAATTAAAAAATATATATGTGTTTAGAGGGCCTCCCTGGTGGCGCAGTGAGTTGAGTGCCACACTGGTGAAGCTTTTGCTGCACAACAGCTCGAGTTCGATCCCAGGCCAGGGAGGGAACCCACATGGCACAGCAGACCTCTCCTGCCTTGCCCGCTGCTCCCCTCAGGAGTGTATTTCAGTCCATCTGCCTGTTCTTCTCCCCACTGTGTCTGGTGAACCCTCTCACCTCCCACACCTCTGACCTGTATCCCAGCTCTTCTATGCATAAATAAATAAATCTTTTTAAAAAGTGTGTTTAGAATATTTGTGTAAAAAATTATCAGACATTCTAAGTAAGGTCATTACTTTGCTACCTGAAAAAATATGCCTTACCAAATAGCATCTGGGCAAGATATAGTCTGAAGAAACAGGATAGAGTAAGCCATATCATAATCAACCCTGAACAACTTGGGCTTAGTCGTATATGGACAGTAGGGACTTGTAGGAATGGAGACAGAAGATAACCTACTTATTCTTGTAGTGTTGGGAGGAAAGGTAGTCCTGAAGGGATTACACAAATAAGTTGATGCACTCTAACCCCCACTCCAGACCAACTTTATCCAAAACCCATAAATCCTCTAAGGTCATTATTGAAGAGTGGATCACTGGGACCTGAGGGTGGAGTTAAGCGGCCAGGCTGGCTATAAAACCAGAGATGTGAACGTTGGAGGCTCTCTTCATTCCAAGCCAGCTCTTAGCATTTGGTTGGGTTCCAGCTCAGAGGAACTGGTAGGAAATTTACAGATTTGTATCCCTCTCTTCCCCTTGTGATATTCATTACTCTATTTCTCCTTCTTTTGTAAATAAAACCCTTTATTAACATTTGTCGTGTGTGCCCACAGTTGGGGCTTATTATAAGGGCCTTTCGAGTACATGGGTAAGGACCCAGTCAGGCAAACCCATTTTATATTAGGGTTGCCTGTAACAGTAAGACAATGTCTTTCAATAGATGGGGGACAAGGGGCCCACTGAGAGTTTAGGGAACTATTGTAAT
The DNA here is from genome assembly GCA_019455555.1 of Galemys pyrenaicus. Classification (NCBI taxonomy): domain Eukaryota; kingdom Metazoa; phylum Chordata; class Mammalia; order Eulipotyphla; family Talpidae; genus Galemys; species Galemys pyrenaicus. Next base: position 5,219,788 of record JAGFMF010011799.1, on the reverse strand, counting down.
TGTTCTCCCAGTACCTGAACTAAGATAGGGGTAGCCAAAAAGCAAAGCTATAGGATCCTAGAGATGATTTTCTGGGGTAGAACTATTTGAGTTGTAGGCGTGGAGAGAAGTAAGGAATTAGGCAAAATTAGGAATATAAGACAAGAAAACAAGCTATTTCTCCTTGATTTTTTATTAGCGAAAAAAATTAGCTCACTGAAATAAAACTCTTCGCTGTTCAAGAGCACAATGCTTGGTTCTGTCGCTGGTATCTCTGCCACATGCATCTAAACACAGAAGTGTCAAGGCAATAAGTTGTCTCTTGGTTGTCATTCCAAATACATCGTAGGGCTGTTGACCCTTGCTGTTAATGCTTTCAGGGTAAAAATACAGAAACTACTCAAAAAACTACCTGTAGGATGATCTAATTGTTAGGTAACCAAAAATACCAATAGAAAAATAAAAATACTTATGGTTTATATCTGACTTCGAATTCAAAATTACAATCTATGAATTTTTTGAAAATAAAGTATTGTATCACTGCCACTCATCAATTACATGTGCATAAGACTAAGCATGTACCATAGTGGATATTTTATAGTCACTCTCTCCTTTTACATTATTTATCCATCTGAGTGAGGTAGTGGAAATTGGAGGCAGCAGGAAGTGTATGTGCATACACACGTAATGATTATATATATAACATATATGCATATTACAGGGCAGCGTGAGGACCCCCAAACCTGCCCACTCTAAATAGGTTCTGCCACCTGCCACATCAAGACAAAACATACTCTAGTGTGTAAGACCTTTAATAGCAAGGAAGTTTAATACAATTAGTGTGCAACAAAGACAAGAAAAAGAATAACATTTTAAATCAAGCACCTAAATTTTTAGCTATCCCCTCATGGGTAAATGCCTGACCAGACAGTGTTGACCCAAAGCAGGGTCTCTGAGGCCCGAAAGTCTGCCACAAGTCTCAGGCACCTCCTGGTGGGGACCCATAGGAAAGGGGCAATAGGGGCCTAGCATGTCTGGAACAGAAGGAGAAAAATCACAGTTAAGATAAAAGCTTCCATTGTTAACCTCCCCAGGGGTCTCTTACCTGATGGAGGAAAGAATAGAAAAGGAGACACCACAAGGTCAGGTACCTGTCTCAGCAAGGACATGGGGATAGAAGGGACTAATGTAGCCAAAACATAGAAAATAAGACCCTTAGGCACCACGCCTAGATCACAGGCACAAGAAGGGGGGCAGGTGTCCACTCGGCAGTGTCAGGAGCAAGACCTGCAGGTAAAGATACGGAGATTAAGGAACGAACCAGAGGAAGATAAAAACTAATGTTGCCCCCACAATGGTGCGGTGGTCCTTCTGGCCACCTGTGACTATGCAGGTGCTTCTTTTCACCAGCTCTCTCCTCTGCAGGGCAGCAGCTCCTGCCTGCCCGTGACCTGTACCCCGCCAGGGATTCTCTTTACTGACCTCCCCCAGTGGAGGCCGCTCTCCTCAAAGCTGCCTGTCTGCGACCATGCAGGCCTCTCTCAGCATTTGTCCCTTTTGTGGCAGCTCTTCCTGCCCGTTTGTGCCTAAGCAAGTGTCCTTTACTTTTCTGTCCCTTTCGCTAATAAACCAGTCCTTTAAATATAACTAACCTCTCTGTCTCTTGGAGAAACTCGGGGAAACTCACCGAGTGCCTCTAAAAGGGGAGCTATGGGAAAACCTTTCCCAGACTGAATCCAATGTTCTCATTCTCCAAACCCACTGACTCCAAAAATGGCATCATCCACATCGTTTTTAACCATCCAAGACCAAAAAGCAAGTACAACTTCTTCGCATGTTTCTCTATTCCATGTGCCTCCTCCAGCTTCCTTCTGGTTCTCCATCTTTCTTCTGTCCTTCTCTAGTCTCCTCTTCTGGCTTCTTCTCCCTGCTCAGTTCCATCCTTTCTTGGGTGGAGCAGGAACCCTGGAACATTCTCTTTCCCTGGAGACCACTGTGTGACACACCTATGTATACACATGAGCCCACTCATTCAGAGGTGGCTATTATTGATTTTATTATTATTTTTATTATTTTTTTTATTATTGATATTATTATTTTTTATTATTGATATTATTATTGATTAATAAATCAAATTGATTTTATCACTCAAGTATCTCCTGAGTGTCTACTCCAGGCACAGCAAAGCAATATTTTAAGAAAATCCCAGGTTCACACTGCCGATTTTTCAATTCGACCCTCTTCTTCTAACAGCTCCCAAACTCAACCGCATAGCATTTCTAATTCTCTACTCATAGTTCCAGCCTCAGTTAAACTTAGCACCATTCACCAAGTCACTTAATTAAAATTAAATAAATGCTTATAATCATCTCTGATATCTTATCTGTTGATAGCCAATATATATCAGGTGCTCTAAGCTTATCGCTGTTACCTCTTAATACATTTTTCAAAATTGCACTCTGCTTTTCTCTATTCTCATACCTCAAGAGGCAATGTGATATGGAGGTTATAAGTTTATAATATGGATATGAATGTGGATTCAAATTCTGGCTGACCCTCCCCTTCAATAACTGCATGACCTTCAGAAAACTACTTAACCTTACAGAGCTTGTATCTGCATCTGTAGAATAGCAATGACAATGGAATCTATTTTGTAGGGTTGTTGTCTTAGATGGTCCTCCGGCACATGGTAATATTTCCTAAAAATGGCAGTAAAAGCGGGAGGAAGTTTGGGGGTACCAGTTTAGGTAAAAAATATATATATATATTTCTTATAATAAAACACTATGGATTGATTCAGGCAGCAGTACAACAATGACATATGAAACCCAGGTTCCCTTTTCTGCTCTCCCACATGGTCAGATGTTTCTCCACAGTTTACAACATTGCATCTGAGCATGAAAATATTCAGTGGAAGGAGCTAGCCAACCCACTCTCTCATTATGAAAGGAAAGGAACATTTTCAAAACCCCTAGCAAAATTCCCCTCACATCCCATTCTTCAAACTGCACACATGTACCCCTCAATCACTAACAAATAAATGAATTTTTCACAATCATCTGAGATTAATCAGGATTTATCCCCAAACTGTGGGTGTAGGTGCTCACTGAGAACTGGATGCAACACAGTTGGAATTTCCTTACCCCGGTAGGTATGAGTTGGACTGTGGGCTTGGCAACAGCAGTGACCATTCTAAGTTCATATTTGAATTCAAGCCTGCTGTCTTTTGTTCGGTTAACTGAGGTAATCTCCTAACTAGGGAGGTTAATTGTGCTATGTTCTCTCTCCCTCACCCAATCCATTCTCTATAGTGTTGCTGTCATGGGGGAGAATCAGTCGGGTGTAGGCAGACACTCAGGGGTGAAAAATTCACCAGAGACAGAGTGGGGAACAGAACAGGCAGAATTACTGAAATACCAATACACCTTTAAGAGAAACAAGAGGCTAGACAGGAAAGGTCTGCTCTATACTGAGTGAGGGTCCGAGGCTTTTTTTATACTCCAGGCATCAAAGACCTGCTGGGGTGACTAGTCTTGGGTGTGTCCTGAAGGATGATCTGAGTTAACATAAAGGATCATCAGCTTATCAGATCTTCCGGCTTAAGGTCCAGGTTCCCAAAGCAGTCCTGCCACTCCCTTTATCCATTCAAGCTTCTCAAACTTGCCTGCTGGGCAAAGAGTGGGGGCTTCATTTTTTTTTTTAATTTAGTAATGAAGCCAGGACAGTTGTCAATTTTTTCTAAAAAGCAAACTTATTCCCTTAAGCCTTTGCGTGGCTTTCTACATGTTGTACATCACAAAATACAAATTCTTCAGCTTAGTGCTCTAAGTCCTTTATGTAATAGTACACAATTCTCTATCCAGTTTCCTGATGGCCACCGTCATCCATCTACCCAGGAGATAGTTATCTTATGCTCTTGGCTATGCCAACACACCAGAAACATGTCTTGTCCTTGTGTTAGGGGGAAAGGTAGTCCTGAAGGGATTACACAAATAGGTTTATGAACTCTAACCCCCCCTAGACCAACAATATCCCAAAACCACAAATCCTATAAGGTCATTATCGAAGTGTGGATCACAGGAGCTGAGGGTGGAGTTAAGCAGCCAGGCTGAGTATAAAACCAGACATGTGGGCCTCAGGGGCTCTCTCTTCATTGTGTTAGGGGGAAAGGTGGTCCTAAATGGATTATGGGTGTGTGGACTCCAACCCCCACTCCAGACCATCAGTGTTCCAGAAAAAGGTGGTCCTAAAT
>JAGFMF010011799.1:5203120-5215313 GCA_019455555.1 Galemys pyrenaicus | reverse complement strand
CCACGTGTACCTGGAGTTGGGACTTTTAAGTCTTCTGAGCGCGCGGGTGGAGGACCCAGTGTGGGGAACCCATTTTATATTAGGGTTGCCCTGTAACAATTGGAGGGAAGCTCTCAGCATGTACATGTAGTTGGGTTCCAGTTGGGAGGATCTGGTAGGATATTTATGGATTTGTATCCCTCTCTTCTCCTTGTGTTATTCACTATGTTATTTCTCCTTCTTAATAAAACCCTTTATTAACCTTTGTCTCCTGTGCCTGCTTTTGGGGCATTATAAGTGCCTTTCTAGTGCACAGGTGAGGACCCAGTTAGGCAAGCCCATTTTACATTAGGGTTGCCCTGTAACACTTTGCTTTGACTTAGAATACTGTCCTCCTGCCCCTATCTAGCTGACAAAATCTCATTTATCCTTCACACATGCTTCTCTCTTCTGAAGCCACAGGCTGAATTTGTCTTTCACCCCTTTGTATACAAATGGCAGACATCATAATCCTTCCAAAATATACTAAAGGATGCTTCTGCAGGAAATTGATCTCAGAGAAACCTGATACCACTATAAGTTTTTGTCATTATTTCACTTCTTAAACTATAATCATGCTATATTAAATATGAATGTATATGTTATTACATTAATCTAATGTAATACATATAGTCACATATGAATGTCAAAATAAGCATTACATATGAGAACAATGCCATCTGTCTAATCAAGCTATTATTCAGTTACATGAGATAATAATACATACAAAGCATACAGCTTATACTGAGGGGAAAACTTGACATTCCTTTATATTCCACACATTCACTTGTTCATTCATGAAACAAATATTTATTGCTTTCTATATGACAGGTATGTGCTAGGGTACTCTGAACAAGCAAGGTAGAACTGCAATCCAGTGGGAGAGATGGAGTAAGTGAGCCTCATTAGCCTGCTCTCCAAGGATAGGTCCTATGGACTTGTAGATAGATTTTATTATTTTTTTAAAGATGTTATTTATGCACACAAGAGCTGGGGTGCAGGCCAGAGGCACTGGGGGAGAGAGGATTCACCAGAGACAGAATGGGGAACAGAACAGGCAGATCCACTGAAATACACTGCTGAGGGGAGCAGCGGGCCAGGCAGGAGAGGTCTGCTGCGCCATGTGGATCACTCCCTGGCCGGGGATAGAACTTGTACTGCTGTGCTGCAGATGCTTCACAGTGAGGCACCCACTTGTAGATGGATTTTAAATAAGTGCATAATAAACAGAAAAAAATCTCACATGCACTTAACTTTTTACAATAAAATTGGTATAATATTTGCTAGTAGGTGTCTAGCAATCTACTGACATAGAGTTCACCTTTAGCATTTTCATTAATGATTACAGATTTAAGGTTGTAATAGTTACTAATTTCTTAAAGCCATAAAATTTATGTATCCATATAAATACCTATGTATCCACACACATATCTCAGTTACTGGACCAAAGAAGTAAGTATCTTCAAATATAATTCTGTTGAAATCTTGACACTCTCTGAATGAGAAAATAGCTCCTGAGTGGTTAATTTGGTAACTTTAATAGAGTTCACTGAGCTTTTAAAAGACAGTTCCTTTTTTTAATACTATTTCATGATTAATGATACATTGATTGAGAATTAACAACTATCTTGTTTATACAATTCATTTAAAGGGCTGTTAAGCCCCAAGCTATGATTTAAAAAATGATCTAGGCTCAGTTTAACATTCATTACACTAAACAGCTCAGCCAATGGCAATCCGGAAAAGTAAATACCACTCCATCAACAAAACACAGAAATAATAATTGACAGCTGGCAGAGTCCAATCAGATATCTCTGCAGACAACTAACTGGCTACTTTTGTAGCATCTGTTTCATTTTGCTAATCCACTCTGCTTTACTCATTTGCTCCTTGGGCCAAGAGAGCTGAAGAATATATGTGTGAACCTGCAGAATTTTTTTCAAATAAAGAAGAAAAAGAAATACCTAGTGCATGTAATCTTAGTTTGTGGGAAATAAAGGCTATTGTCACAATTTATGCTCAAATTCTTAAAGGAGAAGTATTAAATTTAGTTGTAAGGGTCTACATACTGATGCTCTGTATCTAGATTGTAATGAAAATAGCTGAAATGGAAGATACGGGAATCAAAGTAATTTGTGTGGGAAAAGTTCCTTAAAAATGCAGGCTATATTGTATAGGGAGAAGATGTAAGGACTTAGTAATCTCATACAGATATTCTTTATTTCTTGTCTTTCACTTAGACTCCGATTAGTTCAGTCGATCATAGGAAATCCTCACCTAGTGAAAGCACAAGGGAAGAAGATGAATTTTCCTTTTTATTTAGGATTCCCTTTGTTACACACCCATCTAATTTCTATCATTAGTCGTAACCTCCTCCACCCTCCTCACCCTTCCTCTACAACACACAAAGAGAAAGTAGCTAAAAAAGGGAAAGAGCATAGAAGAAAGAATTGGAGGGAAAGAGGAAAGGACCAGTCATTTAATATGTTTGCCTACATGGTGCTCTACCTTTGAACCTTCCAAATGCAACTTTATACATTGTCTTTTGACATTATGCAGTTTGGAATCCTGAAAGCTCTCAGTTTAGACAACTAAATTATTGCTTGTCAATTTAGCTTGGGATGAAAGACAGGTGTTTTGTTTCACAGTAAAACTCCATTTAGAGCTTACATTGGCTCTAAATCCAATCCAGCTTCTTGTTGTGGGCTGGCATTGAAGTGTATCACAGTAGGAATTATCAGTCAGGGCCCCAACAGTCAATCCACACAAGCTCCTTCACCTTGGTTCCTCTGAATGGGCATGCCTAAGGCCTTTTAAAAGCAATTGAGATAAACACTCCTTCTAGCTCTAAGGGCTAATGTTCTAGCCAATATTCCACTACCATTTTGCTTCCAATTGAACAAATTTGAAAATCCTTATTGGTCTTAGAAACCATTGTACTATTTCATCATTTTCTAGTAAATATTTGTTAGGAATGTGTTTAAATTTATTGAACAGTTACCATTTTTTATATTTCCATGTCAATGAAATAATGTAGGAAAAATATTTGCAGAAGTACATATGCAATTGCTACTCTTATTTGAGGAGTTTAAGGATTTATTTTTATTTCTTTATGCATACAAGAACTGGGGTTCAGGCCAGAGGTGCAGAGGGTGAGATGATTCACCAGAGACAGAGTGGGAACAGAACAGGTAGATCTACTGAAATACACTACTTAGGGGAGCAGTGGGTGAGATAAGAAAGGTCTGCTGTACCGTAGGTAGGTCAGCAACCTGGCCAGGGATTGAACTCATATTGCAGTGGCTGACAGTAGCTTGAAAGTGCTAAGACTTTAACCCCTGCACCACCAGGGTAACCCTGATTTGAGGTTTTTAAAAACCAAATGGAGAAGCAAAAATTAATGTCATTATAGGTTGAAAATAAAACTTTCCTATAAGCTTCCTCACTTTAATATCCTGCTATACACTGGTATAGTTTTTGCCATTTCTAGCATCCCTTATTTTAATATATATCCATACAATGCATAGAAGAAAACATAGGGAAAAAAATACTCCACCACACGGAAGTTAGTGATATTTTTTTCTGAATTGGTACCCAACAGCAAGAGAAAGAAAAGAGAATATAAACAATTGGTACTACACCAAACTATAAATCTCCCACACAGAGAGAGAAACTATCAGTGAAACAAAAGACCCTACTGAATGAGAGAAAATATTTGCACACCATAATCTGACAAGGACTGATGTCCAAGATCTATTTGTTCAATTATATTTTAATTCATATGATAGAAGAAAAAGAAAATGAATACCCAAATTAAAATAAATGGGCAAGTCTTAAGTAGTTACTTCTCCAAAGAAGACATGCAGATGACCTATAAGCACATAAAAAGAGTTCATCCTCACTTATCCTCAGAAAAATGCAAAGCAAAATCAAAATGCAGTACCACTCACACCTGTGAGAATGGCCTATATCAAAAAGAAGTATTGGTGAGCATCTGCAGAAAAAAAGAATCTTACACTGGTAATGGGAATGTAGATTGGCTCAGATATTATGGACGGCAATATGGAGATTTCTCATGTATTAAAAATAGACCTAACATATATGATATAGCAATTCCACTGTTAGGTATTTAACAAAGAATGCAAAAACACTAACCCAAAGGGATAAATGCAGTCATATAGTCACTGTAGTACTATTTATCATAGCCAAGTTATGGAAACAACTTACGTGCCCAAAGTCGGATGGGTGGATTAGGAAGATGTTGTGTATACACACAATGAAATATTACTATTAAAAAGATAAAAAAAAAATCTGTTGCCATTTTCAACAACATGGATGGAATTGGAGGGGATTATGCTAAGTGAAATAAGTCAGAAGGAAAAAAGGCAAATGCTAGAATATAGAGAAACAAAGCAAAATAAAACCAAACCAATAACAAACCTTAGACATGTGATTACAGAATTGAAACTACTAGTGGGGGAGGGGCAGGTGGTAAGGGTTTCAGGGGGAGAGCAAAGTTGAGCAGGGACATAATGGACTGTGGTACAGGACTACAGGTGCCTTGGTGATGGTATGGTGTGACCTGAAGAGTGTGATCCTATACCTCGAAATCATATAGCATTATAAACCAGAATTACCATTACCTCAAAAAAATTAAATAAAAAACCAGATACTCATAATTGTTACAAGGTTATGAGATAACTTTTAGCACGTTTTTGAAAATCAAACCATAATTATAAGAAAAAATTACATTGTCTGCCTTCTATAACAGAAAGTGAATAGCAGAGGCCATTTTTCAATATGGATGAGACTACTGGGTACCTACTGTCACAATACTTGCTATCAATAATCCAATAAACTTTTAAAGTCATGGGGATTTTAAGGTGAAAGAAGCCTTAGTTCAATATCTACCCCATCTCTAGCACCATGTTAAAGATGAAGTTAAGTAACTTGACTAAAATCAGATTCAAATAGCTCATGTAAGAGCCAAAATTAGATACTACTATTCTAATTCATAAACTAGTTTTCATCCACCATATAGTCTTGAATGTTTTACCCAAATGATGTTTAGAATTCTTTATAAGGTTCCACAGTTCTTATGATTAAGCTTTAGACCCTTTGTGGGCATGTAAACTTTTTAGTTTAATTCGGAGAACACCATAAAGACATATTTATCATAGTCATTATAAAAACTCATTTTACATTTGAATGTGGTAGCCTTTTTACTTTTTTTCCTGAAAATGCTTAGGTTAGAATGATGTCTCAGAAAAAGTTTCAAAAGGAGTTTCAATCTATTAACACATTTCTTTCAGTGGACTTATGAAACATCTTGAAAATAAAGAGCTCTACCTTATGTATTATCATTTTTTTAGTGCCTACCATAATGTCTTGTTCATTAAGTTTCATTAAGAGTTTCTAATGGTTATTTGTTAAATATTGAAAGAGACAAAATATTTTACTTGTAGTCTTTAAAATCAATGACCAAATTTATTTTTCATGTGTCAAATAGAAATATCAATGCAGGGCTATTTTGAAAAATCAAATAAAATTAGAAGTGTTGGTAATAAAAATGCTAAAAGCAATATGTAAACAGAATGTCATTGGCAGCAGTTATAATAATAACAAAAATAATAACTATGATGGTTACTGCATATTCTGAGGTGAGAGTAAGGATATTGGGTCAATTCTTAACAGAGAGTAAGAGTTCTTCAGGTTCTAGGGCCAACAAATCAAGACATAAAACATGTAGTAATTGACAACCAAGGGTATCCCTACTGGCCTTTCCCTCTTTACTCTGCCTATAAAAAAGAACTTCATTCAAATGCATGGTTGACAATGAAATGGAAGTTTCATCACATTGCCCTACTAGTGACCTCAAGGCTGACCTCCAGATCACCCCTCAGTCAAAATGTTAGCAGATTCACTGAAAGCCGTTTTAAGCTGGATTCAGCAGAGTTTTCTGAAGAGAAAGTCATGCACTGCATTTTCAGTGATTGTTTTTTAATCCTGTAGTTGAAGGCTCCTGTGGCATGATTAGCTTTGATGATATCAATTTATCAGTCTACTGCCAAGATTTTTTTCATCCTTCATTTTCCAGATATCTCCTAAGCTGTTAGGAGCAAGCTATCTACACTACTTTGCATTGCAAACGATTAGTATTACTAACCTGTTCTGACCACTGAGCTAGTTTTAGAATATATCTGGTTAAAAGGCCAGTACAGTCATTGGGACCAACACCCAAATAGAGGGTGTGATATGAGTGAAATTTATAACCAGAACTTTCCCTACTTATTTGATCAAAGTCAAGGAACTTTTCAAGGAATTAGTTGTTAGCAGGAGTTAGTCAATCTGGTCTAAAAGTGACGTAATAAAATGTTAACCAAATCAATTGTTTTTGATGTTTTTTAGGCAAATTTGTATTCTCTGGCTTTCATTCTTTTTGAGGACTGTAAGAAATCAAACAAGCAAAATGCAAATCAGGTCATTTGTCAATTAGTAAGGTCAAAATTATATCATTATATATCTCACTTGATTCCTTGCCTTTTACCACATAAACGTTTAGTTCCCTACAGTATTTTGAGGTGTCTGAAACTGTTATAGGGCAACCCTAATATAAAATGGGTTTCCCACACTGGGTTTTTTACCTGCGCGCTTAGAAGACTTAAAAGTCTCAGCTCCAGGTACACGTGGCAAAAGTTATTAGCACGTTTTATTTTATGAAAGAAAGGGGAATAAAATAGTAATAACACTAAAAGAAAACGAAAGGGATATAAATTTACAAATACCCTACTAGATTTAAGCAATGGCGCATTGAGGGCTAGCTTTGAGTTGAATGAATGGCTCCGAAGGAAGGGGGTCTGGCTTTTTTGTAAGAGAGAGAGCTGTGCCCAAGGCTCACCTCAGTTTTATAGCCAGCCTGGCTGCTTAACTCTACCCTCAGGTCCCAGTAATCCACTCTTCGATAATCATCTTATCGGATTTATGGTTCTGGAACACTGATGGTCTGGAGTGGGGGTTGGAGTCCACACACCCATAATTCATTTAGGACCACCTTTCCCCCTAACAAAACCACATACACCACATATTATTCAAAAGATTGAATAAGGTTTATGTGCACTTTCAATACTATTGTTGTATCTACAAATACATCTTTAATTCAAAATGCATGTTTTCATTATGCATTTTATTTCTTGTTTATAACTGTTGTAATGCAAAATGACCTGCAACTTTTGGGGATGTAAAAGGAGAAATTCTTATTGTTGAAAAATATTAGCAAAGATAACTTAAGTCAAATGACCCTTTTTTTTTTCCTAGCCATGAAGTAGAAACAAGTGTGCCTTTCCTTCTCAAGAAATGATGCTGCCAAATACTCAAGTTAGGAACTTTGTAAACACAAAATTCATATTTTTCTCTTTGACCTTTAAAACTTGAGACAGATTTGAACTACCTCTTAATTATCTGTAGAAACTGTAGAGATTTCTAGGTATTCTGATTATGGTTCTGTTGTCAGGTGGTACTTGATTTGAATGGAAGATTTTATCAAATTAATGAGTGCTAAATTCAGCAGTTATTTTTATAACATGAAGATAAACCCTTAAACTTTTGTATTCATCAGTTCCCAAAGATGAAGTCCAAATTCATTCAAGTAACACTTAAGTTCCTCCACAATAATTTGGTGTCAATCTATTCGCACCTGCTGTGCTAGATTAGGTGTTAGCAAACTTTTTCTGAAAAGGGCCAGGTAGTAAATATCTGAGGCTATATGGGCATCACACTCTCTTGTCATTGACGTCCACCTGCACTGTGTAGTCACTGTAAAGACAGTCATAGACGATGTGTAAATACGTGCGCATTGTAAAACTTTATGCATGGAAACTTAAATCTGAATTTCATGTAATTTTCACATCACAAGGTAGTATTCTTTTGATTTACTTCAACCATTTATAAAATAATTGAAAAGCATCCTTAGCTAGCCACCTGTACAGAAATAGATGGCGATCTGGATTTGACTGGGACTAACCCTGGTGGCTAACCTGACACTAAAGGCCTGGAAATGTTCCTAATTTTTTAGAGCATGCCCTGAGTTTCTATGCGTCCATACCTTTCTTTATCTAGCTCCTACATCCTAAGACTTTCTCTGCTTTTTTTGCACAACTAAACATTATTTTTGTGAAACTGAGCTCACATGACAGTATCTCTAAGGAGCTTTCTAGGATTAAACTCACCCTTCCATACTGAATTAGATTTCAATAGCATTTTGCACATCACTGTTATATGAATAGTACAAAACAAACTTAGACGGTATTTGCTAAAGATTTCTTGAACAAATCAACTAGTGAACAAATGAATGATGGAGACACAAATGAATGATTTGTGTCAAAGCTGTTTACTGAGCTATTTCCACAGCTTGAATGTGAACTCGACACGGGCAGCTGGCTCTATTCTATCCCCAAAGCCTGAAAAGCACTTGCCGTGTGGTAATACTTTAGTTGTTTTTTGTTGAATTAATAATTTGTGGGATATTTAAAAGACATATCTATGGAGAATGGATTTTATTCTTTATGGACATTCTTACGTTTCTGGGTTGAAATAGTTCTGATTCTCTACAAAATAGCCATACTTAGACCCCTAAAGCTAAGTTAGGAGTTACAAACATTCACTTTCCTGTCACTGCTTGTAGACACATGCTTGTTTATGTTTGGCTAATTAAAATTAATCACCCTCGTTCTCCCTTCCCTTCAAGGGCATTACTTCCCATTAACTTCAATGAAGCTTGTTTGACTTCAATGGAAGTTTTTACCTGCATGGGACATGAGGAATCAGGACAAATATCTTTAAGGCTGTCATTTGTCACCACGAACAAAAGAAATAGAGATCCTTAGGCGTGAGCTGCCGCAGCACACTTCACGTGCCTCTCTTAATTCTATTCTTCTTGACAACCCATGGCTGCCACATAAAAGGAAGCATCAGAATTATAATTGAATGGTTCTGAATGCCAGACACAGAACCTCTGAAGATGAGGTTCACAAACTTATTCTTTGGCAAGGTTAGTGATTTAGTACCTACAAACGGCCAGAACACTGCTGACAGCATTTCCAATGCGTAGCATAAGCTTGCACTTTGAAGAGGTGTGGATGGGAGAGTCTGGTAGTTTAACATTATTCCACCAGCACAGGGTTCTTTGACAACTCTCCACCACTCAGGAGACCCCTGAGCCACAATATGACAGAGCCACAATGTAACCTCAGCTATATAATCCATGTTCTAAATCTTGAAATTTTCTTCAGAGTATATGTATTTCATGCAGAATATGAGATATTAGGAGTACTTTGCAAAATGAGAAGACCAATCTGGTGTGCAATGGTGTCAATGAGTAGCAAAACTTCTTTTTTTTTTTAAGTTTCTCTAGCTAACTAATGTCAAGTAAATCTAGATGTATTATTTCCAAAGACCACCAAGTCATTTAATTATCATAGGAAGAGCATGGCATTCCCTCAACGATTATCAGTCAATACTCCTCACTGTAATTTATACAATATTACAACTGCTTCTACTGTATGTTTCTAACTTCTTTGAGTGTGTACCAACCTTTAAATGAGTGTGTGTGTATATATATCATCTCTCCAGTTTTGTGGTTTGACCCACAGTTCCTTCTTTATATCTTTACCTCTTTGAAATTATATAGAATTATTAGCTGGATAACCTGGGGAAAATGCACAGCAAAGGATTAATGGGCAACCCACATCCTCCCACCTAAATGGGGATAAGGGTGTAAAGAAAAGATATTTATTGAATTCTAAGTATTATAGTTGAGATTTTATATATGTTACTTCTTAAAAATGTATTAAATGGTCTAATAAAGAAGCTGTCATTGCCTCCATTACTATTTGGAATTTATAATTAAATTTAAAAATCATAATTATAAAAATGATTGTTTCCTAAACCTTATTCATTCTCTGCTTGTCCTGGGTAATTAGTTTCTTTCCATCTAAACAAATTACCTATTCTTACCCCAAATTCCATCATTAAAGTAATCCTTTTAGTCTAAGACACTGTTTCTGCAAAAGTCTCCTATTAAAGGACAATTGACCAGGGGTCAGATGAAACACTGAACCATTACTATGCACTAAAATCTTGACAGAAATCAAGCAGTCAGATTAAAATGTAACAGGGTTGTCCCCAGGAAAAGGGGAAGTTCCAGAATCCTGGTTCCACCCTAAGTGGGTGGAACTGAGCAGGGATAAGAAGATGTTGGAGAAAGGAGAGAAGAGGACAGAAGGACGGGAGGAAGAAGGAAGCAGGATGGAGAGCAGCAAGGAGACCTGGAGGAGGCACGTGGAGCAGAGGGACATGTGAAGAAACTGAGCTTGCTTTTTGGTCTTGGACTGGTTGGAACAGATGTGGGTGAGAGACCCGTGGGGAGGTTAACAATGGCAGCTTTCATCTTGATTTTGATATTGCTCTTTTCCTCCTGGATTTGTCTGACTCTTTCTGACCCTTTCTTATGGATCTCTACTGAAGGTCCTTTAGGCGTGTGGCAGACTTTTGGGCCTTGCTTTGGGTCAATCCTATTTGGCTGGACTTTTACCCTCAAAGAGATGGGTAACTTTGGATGCTTAACTTAGTAACTATATAGTCTTTGTCTTTTCTGTATTGTACCCTAATTGTATTAAAGTTCCTTTCCATGAAAGGTTTTATATGTTTGTCTTAATGCGGCAGATGGCAGAACCCATTCAGAGAGGACAGGTTTGGGGGTCCTGGGGTGCCCCCTCTCCCTGCCCTGTAACAAAAACTGCTGCTTTTCCTAGATAAAAGATGACCAGGACTCTGAAAGAAAGAAAACCGGATCCTCTATGTAGAAACCAGATCACCAAGTACTTGAGGATCTAGCCAGTGTGGGGTAGTGTGTGTTGCTGCCATTCGGAGTGGAAGAGGATTTGTGAAGAACACAAGTATCCTGGCAAAGGAGCCCACCAACATCACATTGTGATAAAGCAAAAAACATTACAGTAAACATAAAGCCCTCTCCGAACTCTCCCACCCTCTATCCAACAGTCCCTTGCCTCACTGACACAGACTTTCCAGTGGGGTAGCAGATAAGCACTACGTGGGCTTCAAGGCTGCACTTCACTGCAAAATGAAGAATAACTATATCAATCCCTATAATTGATGCTAAAGCCTGAAGCTGAATTTGGAAGGGAGGACGAGCCAATCTTTCAGTCAACAAATAAGTCATTTCTATTGTCAGAAGTTTCCAGTTCCATTTCTCACCTCCTGAGAGGTGAGCTTCTTCTGTTTATTTTTCCTCAGAGTAGCTTATCAAACCTTTTCTTAAATATTCTGTATCTGATTCTCTTGCAAATATAGTAGTACCTTAATATCCTTTATATGCATATGTATATTATATATACATACGTATATATATATATATAGAGAGAGAGAGAGAGAGATTATCTCCATTTATCCAGGATCAAATGTATTGCTTACATAGTATTTTCCAAACTTAAAGCACAGATTCCTAGATTCTAGAACCCAGGTCTACTAAGAAAGAGGACTGACAGACTGCTTATTTAACACACAGCTGATTTTTACCACTGAGAACCTACCACCACCAGACTTACTCTTCTTACTATATTTCCTGCACTGAAACTGACACGCATGGATATACAAAATTTTGTGCACTGAGTGAATGAATAAATCTTACAGTTGTTGTAATAACAAATGGTCAGTCTATTCTTCTGTCATCCATGCAGATAGTCCCCAGTCAGGTGACTTCACAAGAATCTTAGTCTCCATTCATATTCTGTTATCCTAATTGGGGTTCTCTTATTTCTTCTTTAAAATAAATCCATAACTACTTCCTTAATTACTCTTCTTCTCTATGGCCTCTACCTCTATTTTCCAACCCTTAAAACTCTACTAGAGAAATCTTTCTAAAACACAGACCAGAATGTTGCTTGAAAATCTTCCCTCCAAACCTGGAAGAGTGTCTCCAGTGCTCAGAACCTGGAGTAAAATAGGTTCCTACAATTTCCAGGGTCATGGTCGTATACATAAATCTTGGAAACCTGGCCTCAAACTTCTTTTTTTTTTTTTTTAAAGATTTATTTATTTATGCATACAAGCACTGGGGTACAGGCCAGAGGTGTGGGGGGTGAGAGGATTCACCACAGAC
>JAGFMF010011799.1:5091480-5193727 GCA_019455555.1 Galemys pyrenaicus | reverse complement strand
TTCCTTCCTTCCTTCCTTCCTTCCTTCCTTCCTTCCTTCCTTCCTTCCTTCCTTCCTTCCTTCCTTCCTTCCTTCCTTCCTTCCTTCCTCCCTCCCTTCTTTCCTCCCTTCCTTCTTTCCTCCCTGTCTCTTTACCTCCTGCCTCCCTCCCTCCCTGTCTCTTTACCTCCTGCCTCCCTCCCTCCCTGTCTCTTTACCTCCTGCCTCCCTCCCTCCGCATTTTTCACCTTCCTTTTCATTCTTTTTTTTTCTTTGAATATAGTTAAGCTTGTCACTCTAGCCTCCCTTCCTCCCTCACCATCTTTCTTAAGCATTGCTGAATTCTTCTAATATTTCAGGCACAGTGTTAGGTTCAAGAAACATAGCATTGATCAGATAAGCAGATCCCTGTCTTTGTATAGTATGTATTTTAGAAGAAGTTTTCTTTCTAGTCCAAAGAAGTGAGACTAGCAATATTCAATAACTAAACAATGTTCATTCCTCGGCAAGATAATTTGATCCTAGTCAAATCGTAGTAACCACAACAATGAGTTTCTGAAGAGATATTTGGTATGGATGTGCTCTGGGGTGTCAGAAACAACTAGAAAGCTCACTGCAGTTTTGTTGTAACCATTGATTCTTTTCTTTGAAGTTTAGAACAAGTAACATTTTTCTTCCTGGTATATCCACAAATACACCAGGCAGCACCCTTTCCCCAGAGCTTCTCACACACCTTTCTTAGGCGATATATGGGAATCAACTCAGGGGCTAAGTAACAGACCAGTGATAAGCATCTGATAAAAATGTCTTTATGAATGTCAGTGTTTGCTGGAGACTGATGGAATCAGAGCATCTGATTGTCCTATGTTGGAATTTGGGCACAAAGTTTCTAAAACTGGGTTTTTTCACAGCTGAAAGCCTGGAATATTAATACAAAAATTTCAACCTTGAACCGTTAGCTCAAAAGTTTCAAAATATTATTAGTCAAATAAAAATTATTCACCAGCTATATTTTATTTGTGGTCCCAGTTTGTGGCCTTTGTCTATAAAATTGACACATGCCACTTAATGAATTTCTGTAATATGAATCCCAGTGAGGCTATAAATTCCACTAGGTCAGTGTGACTTATCCCGTGTATCACCCAACAAAGCGTTCATCATATGGTGGGTGATTGGAAGGTCGTGCTCCATAAGCAGAGACATAGAACAAGACTGCCTAGGTTGGAATCTTTGTTATTCCATTTGCTAACTAATGTGACTTTGGGCAATTTCTTAATTTATTTGTGCTGCACTTTCCTTAATGGTTAAATAGAGGTGATGTTAATTATATCTATCCCATAGGGTTATTATGAGGATTAAATGAGTTCATATTTGTAAAGCACTTAAAATAATGACTGGAGCATAGTAAGAACTAGATAGGTTTTTAATAAGTCAAATTAAAATAAATACATAAATCATATATTTATTATATAGAATTGAGTGATTTACCTTTATATCCAATTTCATTCAATAGTAGGAACTCAATTAGAAATAACTCTTTTTTCATTATATAAAGAAAAACAGGTAGAAATATCTGACCCAAACACTATCAAAAAATGTTAAATTTAACTATGAGCCTGATCTGTTAGTATTTTTACAACATTGTCTTTTGTTTAGACTCATTTTAAAGGATTTTTTTAATGGAAATTGACAAAAGTATATGATATATTCTTTGCTTGTTAATGTCAGCCACAGGTGTATGTTTCTCAACAGATGATGAATACCTGGGCCACTTAGTGCACTGGTTTTTAAAGTTCCCTATCATTTATTTGTTATGCACTTTCCCATTAAACCATTTAGTGATTCCCTATAAATTACAACAAACTGATTAATTGTATCAAATGCTCTAATAAGAATAGTTTTTTAGTCAGAGGATTTCTATGTTCTTCTCATTAGTGTCACATTGGTATATGGGCTATATGTAGATTTTCTGTACTTAGAAATTGGATGTTGATGCATAATTTAAGATGTACTTCTTATTTTTAAAAATGTCATTTATTCTTTTTTATTATTTACAGAAATCTTATTTTCACCAAAGCTATATAAGAAAATGGAGTATTTTTGTACTTGTGCAGTATGCTAAGAAGAACTATAATTATAATTATTTAACTCTCACAACATCCCCATTTTCCCTTAGTTTTACAACAGAAGAATCTGTTAGATAATAGGAAAGATAGGAAAGCTTCATAATACCACAAAGCTAGAAAGTGCTACAAACCCATTAGTCTGGATTGGGACCAAAGAAGAAATGTTTTAGAACCGATTCAACTTCATAAATTGTTTTCCTGCCTCAGTGCAATCAAACATTATTTATTGAGTAGCTAGTACATGCCAGGCACTATTTCATTCTCAGAATCTTTTATTATCTATTTCTACCCAGCTAACTTATCCAGCTAAAAATATTTTAGTCACTAACATACAATGAACATTACATCTAGATAGAGCACAGTAGTTCTCAAAGCGTGGTCCCTGGACCAGCAGAATCAACAGCATCTGTAAACTTGTTGGGCCTGCAGAACCTGGGCGCCACCCCAAACCTACTGAATTGGAAATCCTTGTTGTGAAGCTGAAACTTGCATTTAAACAGGTTGTGGAGAAGACCTCAAGCTCCCTCAAGATTGAGAAGCTCTGGTAAAGTAGCAGAGAGCAGCTTCAAAGAGCAATAGAAAGAGAAGAGTTCCTACAAACAAACCCTTTAAAACAAAGGTATGAACTCCTGTTAAGACCTGAGCATTAGTAAATAAACTCCATATTGAGGAAAATGAGAAATCTCTGTAAAAAGACCTGATTTCTGGAGATCAAATGGTCTTCTCTAAAAACTGCACTGAAGTAAATACTACCTTAAAAATATAGTCATCCTACCAGGAGCATTATTTGATTTCCTGTCAGAAAGCTTCTAGTTATGGCATGCTACCTGAGTATAAACTTGTTCTAATATGACAAGCATATATCTCCTCTCCCTTCTGGTCATCCCTTCCCTACTCACAGAACGTTCCTCTCAGAAAGCTATTCCCTCATCAGCCAGGTCTACCTTGTAGCCACTTACATTTTGTTCGCATTGATTTCTCCCTTCCCCCCTACTCTTCCTGACTCATGGGGTGAAAACAGTCAATCCACTTCAGAAGCAGATTTTGGCAATCACACATTGTTAACCAGTACAGTTAGCATTTCTCCCAGCCTCTGATGCCACATCTGTTAAATGGGCGGATTGCCTTCCTGATCCCTTCCACAGCCCTATTTGTCTGATTTCAAAATAGTAATCTTACGTGAATTAGGGGACTAAGGCTGATATGATGACCATCTTGATTAGTGTCCAAGTGATGTCTCTACTCTAGGAATAAGCCAGAGTCATCCCATGTATTTTCATGCTCATGAGCTTTGAGACAATCATTTCAAGAGAAGAAAAAGAGAAGAGCAAAATAACACGCAATTGCCTTTTTACTTATCCAGATTGCTCCTTTGCTCCTCCATCGCTTTATTTATATTCCAAACATGAAAACACCGCTTTATTTGTATGTTTGGAGCAGACCACTACTTTTAAAAAATTAATCGTAGCTTTTCTAGAGGAAGGAGGATGGTCAAGATGAACCACAGTGGCGCCTTGCAGCCTTAAGATGCCCATTTTTAAAGCTTTATTTGGAATGTGGCACATTATAATTGACAGACTTGACAAGCATTCTGGTTTCATGGGCTGCATGTCAGGATTCCTGCCCTATATTTCCATATCACCGAGCACTTCCACTGTGTCCTTGAACTAATTTAAAATCTCCCTGGGTTTCAGGTCCCTCATCTTCGTTGAAGGCCCCACATCATTTGCCATGTACACGCAGGAGGCTCCTAAGCACGCAGTATGCTGTCCTGCTGCCTTGAGAGATTTCTTATCTCTTTATCCACAATGATGCTATCTATTTGCTTAGCATTTAGAGAGAACAACTTATATGGTATATCTCATCCCCCAAATAACACATGAATTGCATCCATCAGTGAAAAAAAATTGACAACTGGTATTGTATGCCATAAAGCCAGTTTGACCACCTTATTTTTTCAGTTTTTCCACTGTTTTACACAACATGGAGGTGGGACATAACTTAAATTTTCTCAGGACTTCGAAAGCCAGTATTTAAGGTTTTGATGTTCTCTCTCTCCCCCCAAATTCAGTGAGTTTAAATTAGCTCCCAGTGGGGGGAGAGAGATATAGAAAGCTGAGACTATCAGACTCCAGTGACTCCACCCTGATTTGTGACGTGAAGATTCCCTTTAATAATGACTGGGATATGTTAAAAGAGTAAATCTACTTCATATACTGCAGTAAGACAAAACAGACATCTCATCTTGCTGTAGGTATAAAGGAAGCAAAGTACAGTTGCTAGAGATCTCTTTAAAACCAGGTGATTTTAAATAGCTCTTAAACAGAAAATGTCTGAATTCAAAAGAGGTTAGGGTCTTTTTGCACCTAGGGCTTTGGAAAAGAACAACTGGCATGTATAATCTTGTCCACATTAATTTTTACCGCCATGGTCAAAAAGCCCCACCAGACTGAAACTTGTGAAGAAAATTCTTTCCTTATCTGGCTTGGTCATAGAGGAATTCACTCCCTCGACAAACCAATGTGAAAAGAAGCTAGTTGGGGGAAATAAGACACATTCACTGAAAAGAGCAAGTTAGAGACAAACATATGGTTGAAATGCTCCAGTCGATTTCAGATCAAGCTGAGAGAGTTGAGATCCGCTGGTTTAGGGATCCAGTTCACTGCACATTCCTACTGTGCCTGACTACTAATTGCATCCTATGTTTGTCAATCAAATATTTGCAATTAACAAAAATATTCCCTTAAGAGACATATAACAGAGCTGGCAAAGGATCTGGTGCTTTGCTAAGTAGAGCTAGCTGCACACAGAAAATTAAAAAAAAAAATGGTATTAAAAATATTCTGCTGCTGATGACACCGCTAGACACTCCCAGTCAAAACATTAACAAGCAGAATAGGTGGCATGGGGGCTTTTCAAAGGGATTTTGTTCAAAGAACAGAAACTTTGATCTTGGTGTCTCTGACCCCTCCTCCACCTCTGATTCTTCAATCTACAAGTACATATAGTGGTTTAATTTAACTCTGTGCATAATTTGCCTTAGGATAAAAGTTGATCTAGATTTTTTTTTTAACTCCAATTTTACAAATGCTCTACTTTCTCGCTCCCCACCCCCTCCCCACACACAGATTTCAAGAGGAAAGGCTGAAGAGGACAGTGACTAGAATATTAAGAACTGCGAGATATTCTTAGGAAACTCTAATTTGTAAATTGGTGGAAATGCCAGTAATTTGCTGGGAATTGAAGACCTTCTATATTCAAGAGTGAAGCTTGGCAACTGTACATGGTGGTTTTAAAAATCAATATCACATCTGAAGGTGGTATTTGAATGTCTGCGACATTGGGGTTTGTCTCCAACATAGTTCTGTGATAAGAAATGTTCAAACAAAACAAACACAATCCCTTCCCGGTCCTTTAGCATAAAGTCCAAACATAATTCCACAACAGGGATATAACATTCAAATCAACTACAGAACTTCTGTAATTACATAAAACCCCTCGACCACAGAAATGTGATTGAATTGGAGATGCTTTGCAATATTCCTCAAGACAGGACTGTGTGGCTGTCAGATTAACAAAAGTCAAGAGGAGGTGAGACAATGCTCACCACTGCAAAAAGAGCCTTGTGCATAATGAACAGAATATGCATGCCTGTTTAGGAAATTAAGGTGAATCCAAGGTGACTTGGGGTCACAGGAGGAGTCTCAGTGGCCACCGACTGGAAAAGAGAGCATTAAAAGTTAGTCATTTGGTTTAACTAAACCTGTCTCAATCACTGTTAGGTACCATCCAGCCTTAATCAATAATAATTGCTTGAGTGAATTTTTCAGTAGTGTCGGGTATTACCTGGCTCTGAGTTTCTGTGATTCTGTGCCATGCCTGCTGAATGAGGAAGGGGAGCTAGCGCCAAGCTGCTCTCTGACTGTTGTCAATTCTCCTACCATATAGACACAGCTAACCCGCACAGTTATGACTTGAAAAATGGGAACTTGGTTGCTTACAACGTATACACTTACCCAGCTTCATAGGTAAACCTGATACATATTCACCAGGGAAAAAAAGAATCAAGTGTTTTTTCATTCTCATCCTACCAGAAGAATTACCACTCTCAGAGATTTTGAAGAAAACAGGTCAACAGGGGCTCCAAAAACTCAGAGCTGAAACAAGGATGGGCTTCTGCCTCTATTCTCTAATTCAGTACACAAACATTTTTAATCTTATCCCCACCAGTAAAATATTTTTGAGCACACACTTCCAATCTATGTGTAACTGTGCTGATGAATTAGATATAAAGCGAAACAAATTTTAAGAGAGATGATAAAAAATAATTAGAAATCAAGGCTCTTTTCCTGAATCCCATCTTCTGTGAATTTTCACAGCAGCACACCTTACTCTCCACAGTGGAGAGGTAGGTGAACTTGGCAGGGTTGCAGTTATTCCTGAGTGGTCTGGGTCTTGACTGAACTAGAACAAAGGAGCAAGTGGAAAATCCTCGTTTCCCATCACTAAACACGAGCACTGAACTGAGGCTTACATGGGAAAATGGTTGTACTTAGATTTGCAAAACTGCATAGAGAACTCAGACTGTTCATTTGAATTCCATCGGCACAGAAGCACAAAAACCAATGACAAACATAGTTTGTCTCTAATAATCAGATGAAAACCAAAAATTTCTCTCAAACAATTCTTTTTGATGAAGCCCACGTACTGTCCAATGATGGTTGAGATCGATTTAAAAAAAAACAAAACACAAATGACGAATTTGCTCAGTACCTTTGGTATGAGGAGGATGAATGTGTCTGTAAAAAACCCCAGGAGAATCTCAGTGGAGAGGAGAGTAAGGAAAACTAGCTTGACTTTGATAGGGAGTTCCAGCCTTGCCATTTACAAGTTGCATGATTTTTGAAGCTCAAGGTTGAGTTGGCCAGGTAGATCTCATGGACTCCTGGCCTTCTCTCTTGCCCCGTAAAATAGGAATAATAAAGTCTGTTGCAGAGTCATTGTGAGCATGAGGAGTAATTTATGTAAAGAACTCACACAATGTTTTGTAGCAGCTTCCCTATAAATGGTGGCCTCTCCTGTCAAATAGTTGGTGGAGACAGTAAATCTTCGGCTTTGCCAAGAATATTCATTTCATTTTCAGGGGGAACAAATAATAATTTTGGTAATCATGACAATATTTTTCACATAGAGCTCAAAGTCTTTTCACTTCCATTATCATATTTAATTCTGACAATGAATTTTAGATCTTTAGCAAGATAGATAGGACAAGTCTAATTGTCCCTCTTTTAAAGATATGAAAAATTTGATTAATATTGGTCAGATGGTGGTGAAGCTTAGAAAGGAACTCATGACTCCAGATTTCTTGGCCAGAGGTAGAAAGGAGGCAGATCTATTTGGTACATATTACTTTTTATCAAATAGCTCAACCAGATAGACGTGTGTGTGTGTGTGTGTGTGTGTGTGTGTGTGTGTGAACCTGGTATGGTGTCCATTATTTCTGAATGGTCTAGGTCTTGCCTGGGATTATTAAAAATCTTTTATAAATCTTATGAAAGACTTTAAAAACTCTCTTACCTTAACTCTATTTAGCTCGGTCTTTCCTCTAGCTCTCTTCTCTTGGTTATCCACCCAATTATTCGATAATAAAATAAATATCATGGCGTGATGAAATGAAGAAATAAAAAAAGTATCAGTTACACATGTTCTCCATTAAACTTTGCTTTGGCTGCTATTTTGAAGCATAATAAATCGTAAATGTCTGTATTTTTTGCTAAGTATGTTTTTCTTTCTGTTTTCCTTCTACCAACTTAAAAGTTGAATGACATCAATACAGTTTACCCCAAAGAGAAACAAACAAATAGAAAAGGAAAGGAAAAAGAAAACAAACCAGAGGCAAGTTTCAAATCCAACAAAAACACCTTCGCTCTCCCTTCTACTAAATTATGCTGCAAACAATACACAGTACTTAAGAGATACTGACTGATTTCTTCATTGCTTTTAGGCAAGACAGAGAGACTGTTGTAAGTTCCCTCAATTTTAGTGTCTATATTGGGTTGAAAAGTACTTCCCACAATTTATGTGATCATATTGGATGAGGCTGGGTCCGAAATCTATTATGACGAGTGCCCTTATAAGGGGACCTCCCTGGTAGCATCAGGGTTAGTCTCAGCCTGAGTGAGGCCTATGGCCTGAGTTCAATCCCTGGCCAGGGAGGTAACCCACCTGGTGCAGCAGACCTCTCCTGCCTCACCCATTGCTATGTGCTTCAGTAGATCCTCCTGTTCTGCTCCCCACTCTGATGAATCCTCTCACCCCTTGCTACACAGGGCCTACACCTCAGTTCTTCTATGCCTAAATAAATAAATAATTCCTAAAATAAAAAATTTAAAAAAGAGGACTCCCAGGTCCAGAATCACACACAGAGAGAAGATAGCCAGGTGACCTTGGCGGTAGAAAGGGGAGCCACACAGCTACTCGATAAGGAATTCCAAGGATTTCCAGCCACACTAGAAACTAGAAAAATGTACAGAAGTATTTTCATAACTTTGTGGGCCCTTTGATTAAGGGAGGACCTCTATTCTCTGGAATTTTGAGAGATTAAGTTTCTGCTGTTTTGGTTACCCAGTTTGCTCAGCTCTCATCACTAATACAGTGGCCATGTATTATATCTATAGACGTATATGTGCATTTCTATGTGTAGTGGTTATTTTAATTCTTTAAGGTAACTGACCCAATACAGTTTGATATGAACAATATTAACGGCGGCACCAGGTGGTGGGGCCATTTGTACTTCTGCTTTCATGTAAATAATACAAACTATCCTGAGTTGATTGAATCCCACTCCTCTAAAACGCAATTCATTAATTGCACTTTCATTTCACAATGACAGTTTATGATCACCAGTTTTCAAAAATAACTAAAATCTGGGGCTTCCCTAGTGGCACAAGGGGTTGAGATGCAGCACTATGAAGCATCTGCAGCCTCTGTAGCATGAGTTCAATCCCCAGCCAGGGAGGTGACCAACATGATAGCAGACCTCTCCTGCCTCTCTTGCTGCTCTCCTCAGCAGTGTATTTCACTATATCTGCCTATACTGTTCCCCACTCTGCCTTTGGTGAATCTTCTCAATACCACCCCACCTCTGGCCTATACTCCAGTTCTTGTATGCATAAATAAATAAATTTGTTTTAAAAAATAACTAAAACTTTAGATTTTTGTGTTATTACATTTTGTGAAAAAATTAAATGTAACTTTGGACACACCCTGTTTGGCCAATTAGTAATCTGCACCTACAAATCCTATAGAAATGTTAGAATGAATAACTGATTTAGTGTTTTGATAGAATTTCTCATCTACACATCATATTTTGAACCCAGTCTGACTGAATCACCTTCCCATATTGCATTATCCTATAACTTCTACAACAGATGCCTTTGCAATACCCATAAGCTCCTCAATGCCCTTATGTACAAATGCCTGAGGTGAAGGAAAACCAGAGACTCTCTTCTGATAGCTTCAAAACATATATGGACATTGATATGTATTGTTAAGCAAGCCACTTTCTGTAGAACATATGCTGAATGTCTCCATGACTCCAACATCCTTCCTGCAGCATCCTAGCAAAAGTTTCTTCCCCAAGGTCACTTTCTAGCATGGTGATAAAGACTCACGTGACATTCTGGGGTTGCAATTTTGCTTTTTTTTGCTCTTTGTTGTTTTTCAGGAGGTCAGTTCCATATATTTTAATTGTCTGGTTCCTAGAATTTGACAAGGATCCTTCCTCAGCTCATCATGGACATGATATTACTAATGAAGTGGGGCCTGGAAAGAGTCTGTTTATTTCTCATTTCTGAGCTATATATTATCATCCCCCCTTATAGATGGGACTACTGAGGCTCAGAGATGTGACATGAGCTGGCCACTAGCAGCTCATTGCTACAATGCAGCTATGACAGAAAACCCAGTTATGTCTAAAACTCCTGAGTGTAGCCCTAAAAGGGACAAATGGATTGTCTTGAAAAAATATATAAAAAGTCAAAAATTAAAGCACCACATACAGATATTGCATAGGGAACACATTAAATGGAATGGCATTCTTGCAAGTTTTTTAAAAGAAATTTTAATTGTTTTAATGTTAATGAGTTATCTAACTAAAGTGTTTGATGATAACCTCAAAGTTTCCAGTTTGATTTTGTTATTATTTTCAGTTTCTATTATCTGTTAAAACAACCACAGACATGGAGATAATCTCTGAGACCTTCTGAGATCTAAAGTTATCTTATTCTATATGCAGGAAAATGTTAACTTTGTGATATTCTTATTTGCTGGACAGGCATTGTTGTAATAGGATAGTTGATACAATTTTCAATATCATATAACAAGTTACTTTCTGTAATAAGAAACTGAGGCCCAATTGATCACAAAAATGACCACATATACATTTAATCAATAATAAGTAGTATTCTTCACAATATGTCTGTCTTAACTGAAAAGGGTAATAAAAAATCAAATCACATGCATTTCATTTCAGCCATCTAGTTGACCTGAGAAGATAATTCTACACGGTGAATGCTGAAAGAAAGAACTAGATAGGTTAGGAGAAGCCTCAAAAAGCCATGGTTAGGAAAGTGCCCTGTATGCTGATGCTTATTTGGAAATCTAATCAAGAAATACAAATGCTTACCCATAGTCATCTTGACCACAAGAAAACCCCTGAATATATATATATCTGGCAGTATCCAGTATATGTTGTTCAGGTGCTCTAAATTCAGGATAACTGAATCTATAAAGGAGACAAAGCAAAGAAAAATCATTCTTTTCAAAAAGCGAGACTTCTACTCAGAAGCCTACCTAAATTCAGCAAAAGCCTCAGCAAAGTCCTATGTCTAGACCTTGAGATAGTTTATCAATTAGCCCTAGCTGCAATAAAGCTACGTAACAACCACAAGACACCAATGATATACAATCACATTTATTTAGCACATAATCTGTGGACCTGAATAGGGCATGTTCAATCTTACTGTATTCATTCATTGATCTACAGGGATTTACGAATCACCTGCATAATTCTGGTGATTTTGGCGGGCTTCCTCACCTGATGGGGAAAGGCTGTATATGGATTGACTTACAATTTCTTCAATAAGATGCCTGAAGTATCATGATTCAGTTGCATGTATTTCTCATCTTCCAGCAGAATGGCCTAGGGATGTCTTCCTGCCAATGACAGATGGTAAGAACTAGTAAGCCCAATGCAAAGGAGCTTTTGCTGTTTTCTTCTAGGAGTTTCATGGTTTCAGATCTTACATTTAAATCTTTAATTCAGTTTGAGTTAATTTTTGTAGCTGGTTTAAGACAGGGGTTCAGTTTAATTTTCTTTTTCATGCGGATATCCAATTTTCTCAGCATCATTTATTGAAGAGACTATACTTGGAACTCTGCAAAAATTAGTTGACTTTATATATATGCATTTATTTCTGGGCTCACTCTTCTGTTCCAATGTGCTATGTATTTGTTTTTATGCTAGTATCATACTGTTGATTACTGCAGCTTTGTAATATACTTTGAAATCAGAAAGTGTGATGCCTCCAGCTTTGTTCTTTTTCAAAATTACTTTGGCTATTCAGTATATTTTATGCTCCATACAAATTTTAAGAGACTTTTCTCTATTTCTGTGGAAGTATAACTTTTTAAAATCAGAATTACATTGAATCTATAGATTGCTTTTTGGATATGGACATTTTCATATTATTTTTTTCCAATTCAAAAATAGGAGATATTTTTACATTTATGTCTTCTTCAATTTCTTTCATCAATGTTTTATAGTGTTCAGTTTACACACCTTTCACCTCCTGTATGATTTCTTAGAAAATGCAGCAAAAGCACAAGCAACAAAAGCAAAAATAAACAAGTAGGACAACATCAAACTAAAACAGCTTTTGCATCTCAAAGGAAAAATCACTGCAGTAGAAATCAATAAGTTGTAAAGATAACCTACTGGATGGGAGTAGTTTTTGCAAACCATATATTTTTTTTGTTAAGGAGTTTATATTCAGAATGTATGAGGCACTCAAACAATAAATAGCTAAAGACCGAGTAATTCACTTAAAATTGGGCAAAAACCTATACATTTTTTTTTCCAAAGAAAGCATACAAATGGCCAACATGTACATGAAAAGGAATATGAAATCACTGGTCATTACAGAAATACAAATTGAAAACACTATGAACTATCACCTCAAATCTGTAGGATGATTAGTATCAAAAATAAAAGAGATAACAAGCATTGGTAAGGATGTGAAGGAAAGTGAACCCTTATATATTCTTGGTGGGAATGTAAATTATAGTAGTCATTATGGAAAATAGTATGGTGACTCTTCAAGATATTAAAATTACATCTACCATATGCTCTATCAATCCCACTTTGGGTATGCATGCAAAGGAAATGAAAACAAGATACCAGGGAAGTAACTATATTCCCATGTTTGTTGCAACATTACTTACACTAACCAAGACTGTATGTAATGGAATATTAAAAAGTCATAATAAACAAGAAAATTCTGCCCTTCATGACAACAGGAATGAAACCAGAGGGCATTGTACCACATGAAATAAGCCACAAAGAGAAAGATAAATATTGAATGGTACCCCTTAAGTGTGGAATCTAAAATAAAGTGGCTGATTTCATAGAAGCTGAGAATAGGACAAGAAGGAAATGGGGAGATGTTGGTACAGATGGTTAAGTTTGGAGGTTCTAATGTACTGCATAATGACTATAGTTAGCAGTGCAATTTTGTATACTTGAAGTTGCTGAGAGTAGATCTTATACACCTTACCATCCAAAATAATCCAATTATCAATTATTTCTTAATAAAGTTAGAAAGGGAAAAAAAGAAAGAGCAAATGTCACACAAGTTTTGTCAAGCCTCTGTTTGCTTTATATCTATGATTATAAATTTCTTTACAAGAGTCACATGGCCAAGTTTAGTGAGTATAAGACTAAAATTACATGGAAAAGCTCTAGGTACAGGGAAGGGTAAATGCTGGGGCAATTAATCAACCACCAGAAGTTTTATTATATAAAGGAATGGTGCACATAATGACAAAGTGAGGGATCCAGTTCATTTTATAGCCTCAGCCTCTGGAATGTAGGTTTAGTGAGTGCTTTATCCATGAGTGAATGAATGAATGAACGAACGAACGAACGAACAACAGCCTTATTCTGAAATAGACTGGACTATCTGGCTCTTTTTAGGAGGAAAAGACTGTACTTTAAAATATAGGGAGGAATAACCATGTTCTATTACCAACCTGATTTTTTTTCTTTAGCGATTTCCTTACTCTTAATAAAACAACATGATTCCCGGGTACTATTTATGTTAGAATAATATGGAAACACCCCATGCAAAGTAGTACAAAAATATTTAGGAAAAGACAACAGATCAAATTGTGCTGAGCCCAGATTCTAGCCTCAGCCCGGTGCAGCTCTGGATTAACTATGCCCCCATCAGGCAATTATATGAGACGTGTAACACATCTCCGCCCTGGATTCATTTTCATAATAAACCTCTAGTTTCACTTTCTGTAGCACTGTTTTCTCTAAGATTTACCATTTGAGAATAACAAACACTAAATAGAACAAGTATTTCTGCTGAGTTAAAGCTCAACCACTCAGCTCACATTTTCATGGTTCTATCTCAGTGTCTATAGCTTCCCGCCTAAAATCTATATTTCTTTCCAGCAGTAGTTATAGCATCTGTCTGGCTCTAGCCTAATCCTATATTTTTTCTCAGTACAGAATGAAGGTGGGAATAGAAGCAGTCTGTAAATTCGGCTAGAAATGTGTCTTTCAGTATGTTGCCTTTCTAGAAACAAAAGGAGTATTTTGAACATGTTATAAAACAGTTGTGCTGGTTTGAAAAGAAGACACAAAGGTGTATTATTCTTGGAGTCAGATGTGATCAAGCTAATGAAAGAAATAATGAAATTTTGACCTTAAAAAAAGGTATTGTTACATTAGTGTCTTTCTCAGAATTAGGTGGCTGAGGTCACACTGATCTTAGAGCGTGAACACCAGGACATAGATGGAAACCTTTCTTCCCTGCCAAGTTGTGCTTAAAGTTTTGATCCTTGGGAGCTAGCAGGCGTGTGTGATAAATAGCAATCAGCTGCTTCACTCTGGGCCTGGTAGCCTGCCCATGGGCTCTAATGCCGCCCACCGAGCTACTTTGGAGGCAAATGATGCATTTTTAAATAGCACATTAATATTAAAAAGAGTTCGGTGAGCAGATCAAGGACAAAGCCATTCATTCCTTCATAGGAATTTAAGCCTCATGTAAAACGCATGACACCTCCTCATATGTGTCAGGTGGCCCTGGCCTCTTAAAACACAGATTCGCCCACACACATGGAGATTAACACGTAGGGTGTTATTGAACGATGACAATGCCTTCAAAATACAGTCGGGTGTCTGGCAGTGGGTGACCAATGAATGAAAGAATATCTGTAGAAGGAAAACGTTTTGCTTAAATATATATTAATTCTTTTCTTTGGGGCAGTTTTGTTCACTGTACCTTTTATCTTGGTAAAGTAGAGAAAAAACAATCTGCACATTTTCCTCCTCCTCCTCCTTCCCATTCTCCTTTATGATCTTTTCAGTACTCTCTTCTTCCTTCACATGGTTCTAAAATGTTTAAATCTAGCTTAGATTTTGCCCTTTGGTGTAAAATCTCCTAGAATTATCAAACGTCCCCAATGCCCTTCAGTCACTGGCACTGGTCTTGCACAGGGTGTTGGTATTCTGCCAGAAGGATAAATTTCTCACCCCCTGTGTTTGTCGGTGTAATAAGTATGAAAAAGAAAAGTCTTTTTTAAGTCTACATGTAAAAGTCATATATTATAAAATTCTTTGCAAATGAATGTTAATCTGATGACTGTTATGAAATGTTTTCTCTCTCCTTCAGGGCCATGGGAGGGAGAGACAAGTAAGACAATGAAGACAAAGACATTCAGTGAGGCTGCTACAATGAGGTTCTCCACAAGTATCTGACTTTGACCAGAAGTTACAGTACACGATATTTATTCATAATCAACCCATGGAAAGAAAAGGGTAGAAGCAGCACTGGACAGAGAAAGAAAAATAACTGCTATGTGGGCCCAAAACATCCATGGCTACCACGAGGTCACCCTGGGGAGAAAATGGTTTGTCAGGGCTTCACTTTGAAACAAAATGACTAGACCCTGATGGCCTCACCTCAGTCAGTCACCAATGGGAGCTGCTACCTGAGGGGCAGGACTGCCATGAGGTAGTCTACACAAATACTTTCCTGAGGAGATCATGGAGGAGTCCATAGCAAGAGGCCATCTGCTTACTGGACTCCCTGTACTCAATAATTGATCAGTTTTAGAAAAGCCTATGAGAATGACCCAAATCAAGAACATGGTCACACCAAACGCTGTTGTGAATATGGAACAATAGAAACCCTCAGCAACTGCTGGTACAAAGCACAGTTACTTTGGAGATTACGGCAATTTCTTTTTTAAATAAAAAATAGACATTCTCTTACCATAAGATCCAGAAAAGGACTTTTTCCCCCTGTAGGGTAAAGGTTGATCAGGTCTTTCCACCCTCCCACCACTGATGATGGACACCTGCGGTGCTGGGAGCATTCCAGGGTGGGCATGCACAAGTGGATGCACCTGGGCTGACATACAAGGTGTATAAAGCTAGCATCTTGGGGGACGCCGGTGTGGTGGTGTGGTGTGGTGTAGTGTGAGGGATAGCGTGACCAGGCCAAAGACCAAAAAACTGCTTGAACCAATAATAAACCTCCTACCCAGTCTGGAATGGTTGCGAGACACCCCCCCAAAGGCTCTGAAAACTTAAGTTCATGCAAAAACCTGCAGATGGATGTTTATAGCAGCTTTATCCATAAACAGCTAAGATATCCCTCAGTAGGTTAATGGATGAATGAACTGTGGTATATCCAACAATGAAATAATGTTCAGTGCTAAAAAGAAATGAGCTATCAAGCCATGGGAAAACAAGAAGAAAACTTGAATACATATTACAAATGAAAGAAGCTAATGTGAAAAGGCTACATTCTGTATGATCCCAACTAAGACATTCTGGAAAAGGCAAAACTATGGAGATAGTAAAAAAAAATCAGTGGTTACCTGGGACTTGAGGTCAGAGATGGTGAATAGAGGGAGCACAAAGATTTTCCTGTTTTATTTTTCAAAACTCATAGAAAGTACAACAGTACATTTTGATGTGTCACTAATTATGCTAAGTGTACTGTTTTGGTGGGGGTATTTATAATGCAGGAGGCCATGCATGGATAAAGGCAAGAGGTGTATGGGAAATCTCTACCTACCTCTTCATTTGCTGTGAACCTTTTTAAAAAACCTTTTTAAACCGTTTTAAAAAAATGAATTCTTTAAAAAAGGGCAATGTTCAGAGATTAACTCAGGTTTTTTTTTTTTTCATTGCTTCTACTATTTTCTTATTTAGCTGTGTTGTTTATACTACTTATACGATTTGTGAACCTTAATATAATCCAATATTGTTATTTTTATATCTGAAAATTAATTTTCTTTGGCAACCTCTTTTTCTTGAAGTATAATAAGAAATTTGTATACCTTGTGAATATTGTATTGTAATCATATACTCTAAAATTTCTTTTTCTACTTGCTGATCAATATTAAAGGCTATATAACTAGATACCTATATACACAACTATGTGAATATATATGTAAATCATACAAAGTTCTATGAATTCCTCAGTAATTTTTAAGCATGTTAAGGAGCTTTGAAATCAAAAATTTTAACAGTCTTTTTTAGAATGCTCTAGGCAATGTCATTTTAGAACACAAGCACTAAATTTGTTTCCAACTTTATATTATCTTCCTTTTTGTGTGCCAAAATAATAAAGCTACCTTTGACTTAAAGTAAACTTGTTCCAGAATGAATACTATTTTGATGAACAAAAAATTAAGGGAGAAGAAGAACAATGTTTAAGGGTAGCAGCAACAAGATAAAGGAAAAACTAGTTATCTTAGTTAGGCTAGTAATTAGTCTACTAGTTGTGGATTGTGTAGCATGTGGTAGACTTCTCTGAGCTGTTAACCCTCATTCCCTTATGCTGAGGGCTGGGAATCACCTTCATCAACAAGAGTGCAGTAGTAGGGGAAGAGATGATCCAGCACTCAATGGGTCCTCACCTGTTTTGCCAAGAGGCAAATGAGCTTCCCTTACTCCTATTGTGTGATCAAATGGTGTTTATAAGCCAAGAAACTCTGCAGGTGTTTCCACAAAACAGCAGTATTTATAAGATGGCAATGGAAGGTGTTAGGAGGCAGCAAAATGGCCAACTGAGTGCAGTGTAACTGTTTGATAATGAGCAGAAGAGAATAGGTTTTGCCTTTAGCCAAACATTGTGAATCTTAGCATTGGGAGCAATATCCTAAGACATCATCCTGTCACAGTTGACCTATTCTCTGGGTAAAGGAATGTCCACAGAAGTTCAATTTTAGGTAGTAAAGAGTCCAACACTAACCCATTTTGATGAAGTAAGTAGAAATGAAGCAGACAAATCAGATTAAGACCTGATTCATTCATTTGCCCCTAAATAACCACCTTTCTCTTTTCCTTCTCAATAGTGATCTCTCTTTCTCCCTTTCTCTGTCTTGCTCCTTCTCTCTGTCTGTCTCTCGCTCAGTAGAAAATATGCTTGGCCAACAATCATTTCCCCAAGTGTCACTTTTTGCAAATACTTTCAGATGTATGACAAAACCAACTCAATAGGTTTAGCTCAGCTGGTCTGCTAATGCTTTAGCTGTGAAGCAAATACCACCAGTGGCCTTTCAAATTTACAAACAATAGAGTAACTTCATACACTTACTCCCTTTCTTTCTGTTCCCAAATAGTCAATAAATTGAAAAGTTCTCTTTACTTACCCATTTCCTATATCCAGTCTTGGATTCCAAAATGCCTGATCATTTGGGGTACACACAGCAGAGTGGCTGCAGAACCCACAATCCCTAGAGGACATTTGGCTTCACACTAATTGAGCTACTAGCTCATGCCAACTTGGGCAAGAAGCCAGATTTGATTCCATTCTATATCCCCCCCATTTCACCAACATCTAGGTTTTTCCTGTGCCCTGTTGTAGGGTCAGAGAAAACTATCAGGTCTTTTCACCCTCCCGCCATTGGTATAATGATGGACACCTGCGGTGCTGTGCACGTGCCTAGGTGGGCATGTGCAGTGGGTGCACCTGGGTTTGGACGTGGGCCTATAGAGGCAGCATCATGAGGCCACCAGGAGCAGCAAGAGTAGCAGCAGCAGCAGGAGAACAGGACACCAGCGGAAGAGAGAAGCAGAAGCAGCTGAGAAGGTGAGATGCGGCACCCATGCCTGCCATGTACCTGATGCCACCTTGTAGCGGCAGGAAACGGGTGGCACAGGAGGCAAGGTTCAGGATGGTTCTGGGCAGATGGGCAAGGAAAGAGAGTCTCTGAGCCCTCGGTGGCTTTTCATGCTTTATTTAGTAGAAGTGGCCAGGTACATGGCAGGCAGGTGTGCCAGGGGGCTGGGAGGCTGGCAGGCCTCCCAGCCCCCAGCGCATCTCAGCCTCTCGGCTGTTTCTTCTCTCTCTGCTGCTGCTGCTCATCAGAACTATCAGTCGGTTGGTCCTCGCAGTTCTGTCTGTTGATCCTCGCAGTTCTGGCGTCCTCATGACGCCGCCCATTTATGCCCGTGTCCCAACTCAGGTGCGCCTACTTGCACATGCCCACCCTGGAATGCTCGCAGCACTTCAGGTGTCCATCATCAGTGGTGGGAGGGTGGAAAGACCTGATCAACCTTTACCCTACACACCTCTAATAATAAAAGCATAAAAGCCACCGAGGGCTCCAAGACGGCTTCCTTTACTCCCATCTGATAGAATCATCCAGAACTTGCTCTGTGCCCCTTCCTGGCACTACATCTGTATTCTCTTTACTTCTCCAAACAGACCATAGATATAGAACCATCTTCCTGGAAATACTAGAAGGCCAAGGAGGGTTTGTGAAGGGGAAATGGTTGATGGATTATTCAAAAGTGACCTAAAGTTGATCCTTTAACTACCTCACAATGTATTTGTCCCTAATTCATTTATATGTCTATTGTATTTGAAACACAGAAAGATTTTAATCAATTTCCCTCTTCAGTACTTGTGGGAAATCTGTCTCCAAGGATGGAGATGAAAACGCATGTGTATTTGATGATAATATTCCAAGAAGCTCTGCTAGTTTCCCAGGAAGTCACCTTATAGTGAAAGATCTGTGACTGGTAATGCTCCAACTTGGTTTATATTTATTCCAGACTCCTTTCCCTTAGGCATTGCTCAAGTTCCATCTAAGCCAAACCAAATCTTTTAAAAATCCTCATGAGTTTCATCTGAGGTTGGTATTTCAAAGTGTGGGTACTTCCAATTATCACATAACCAGTAACTCATAAACATACAAGCCTCAAGTCTGGGCTCCTGATTGAATACAGTTGAGCATTTTTAAAGGTTCCAGAGGTTAGTGATCAATGTTGTCTGTCAAAGGGCAGCAGTGGATTGAGGATGCTTATTTTTACCTTCAGTACTAACTTAGCTTTATTAACTTCAGAAAAAGTATTGTTATTTCTCATTTCTTGACAAACTAGAGGGACGGTAGATGTGTGTACGCTATATGTTAGAATCTGCAGTAGCAGCAGTAGAGAGTAGGAATAGCAAGACTTGCAGTAATGGCATTAAAATGATTACCAGCAAACACCATAGTAGCTGCCAGAAGCTATCACAAGGCTCTTTCTCCTAGAACTCCTTACTCTAAAGATGGGATCTGAGCATCCTTTGCCTTCTCCAGACTTCCCTGCAACTTGGGGCTGCTCATGACATGTGAATAAAGTTTTCTGCAGAGTTAGGAATCCTCTAGAGATTATTTTCTAGCTTGATGTAAAAGGATGATGAGGATGAGGCCCATGTGAAACTTGCCCCTTCTTGCTTCCTTAGATTCAGGGACCTTAGCTACAAGTGATGTGACTATACTGTGACCATGAAGGCAGTCAAGGAAATGACAGCAGAAACTGACCTAACCCCTGTCAAGCTCGAAAACAATGTTACTTACCATGTAGTCCAGCATTCCTTGTTAACGCAGGAAGAGCAAATTTCAAGTCATTTCATCTCTCGGCCATCCTGAAGCTTAATTTCTTATCTATGATGTGGGGGAAAGGCTATATATTTCTCAGTGGAGACTGGGGAGTTTTTTCTTTTCAAGTCTGTGAGTCCATTGTAAATTGTAACATTCTACACACATGTAAGAAAGGCATTATTTGGAGAATGTGGTAGATTGCATCATTTGTATTTTTTCATCCTTATTTACAAGTGTTAATTGTGTGTCTAATTTACTGAGTAATCCTCTAGTTTTTGAAAGTGCACAAAAGACCCAATCCTTAAGGAATTTATACTTTATTAAGTGACTCCTTCATGAAGTTATCTAATTCCTGATATAACACCACAGAGAATAAAACAAGGAATTATTAAACTATTAATTGCTAAATTACAAGATACCAAGTGTTAGTTCTACATGCATTTGAATAATATTTTTTAAGATATATTGAGTGCTTACTACATTCTAAGCACTATTTTAAACATTTTATATGAACTAAGTAATTGAATCCTAAGACAGCCCTGTGGATAAATTTATTACCTTCCATATTTTGCTCATGGTGAAATAGAGGTGTGGTGAAGTTACATGAATGGGCCTAATTCACAAACTGCAAGTGGCAGAGCCAGGATTGAATCCAGGCACCGTGGCCTAGATCCACTCTCTCCTGGGAAGATGGCAACATCAGATCACTTGTTTGTAAACCCTACTCTGTTGCTTACCCAGTTTTATGATCTTGAACACAGCATTTATGAATCTGTTCCTCACTTTTAAAATGAGGATAATAGAACTCTAATTAGGCTTTATTAAAGATTAAATCAATAGTGTAAAGCACCATGTAAAGCAGTGGGTACATACTAGAGCACTGTAAATCGTTTCTGCTCTCAGATTGGCATGATAGACTAGAAGCCTCAACACTGTTTTCTTCGAGATACAGAAGGGAGGTCAGCCTCTGGAATATGTTCCATATCTTGACATTGAGTTCAATATAGAAATCGTCAAATGTTTTTTAGAAAAATTATTTATGGGGGGCCTTTCTGTGGGCCTAGGAGTTAAGTCTCAGCGCTATCATTGCATGATGGTATACCTTGATAGCCTGAGTTCGATTCACGGCCAGGAAACTAACCCACATGGTATAGTAGACCTCTCCTGCCTCTCCCACTTCTCCCCTCAGCAGTGTTTTCCAATAGAGCCACCAGTTCTGCTCCCCACTCTGTCTCTGGTGAATCCTCTCACCTCCTGCACATCTGGCCTATACCCACGTTCTTCCATAAACACACAAAAAAAATACATAAAATCATTTTAAAAAATAATGGGTTAATATTTAAAGATGGACATGATAAAAGACATGCTCTCTTATAAGACAACATAAAAAAAAATCCTTACCTTGGTATGAATGATTGTTAGGAGAACCAGTAGGGAAACTAGTCACAGCTCAAACAGATGGAAAGACTGAATAAAAAGGGAGTCATAATTCATTTATTTGTCAAGTCTTTACTGAATATTCACCATGCACCATGCATCTTCTAGATGCTGCCATCCCTATCCCATTCTACCTCCAACACAAAGTGCATTAAGGTGCTAGATGATGAAGGTGTTCCATTTAAAATTATATAGAGTCCTGCCATGTAGAAGATCATCACTATTCTCCTAAAGGAGAGAACGTTAGTGTGTATGGTGTGGTGTGTGTGTGTAGCAGTATGGTGGGTTTAATTAATTTACATCTTTATATTAGATAACTATCCCATAAAACCCAAGACAGGAGAGGCATGCTAGGTAGACCTGCTATAAAGAAGTAAGTTTCTGAAAACAGGCCTGAAAACAGGCCTGAAAAACAGGCTTGTAATACTAGGCGACCCATAACAACTATAGAGAATCAGGGACTATGGTCTTGAGAAAAGATTCCAGGAACAATAAGGAGAACTGCCACAGAGAAATGGAGAACATTTGAGCAAACTACATGCTTCATAACTATAGGCTATTAAGTAAATAGGTAAGTGAGCTATGAGGAGGTCCCAGTGCTATCCCATCAGAAAAAGAAACTTTCCTTGGATCACCATGGTAAGATATCCCCCTACTGAAGGTAAGCTTGGAACCAACCTTATCCATAGAAGAATAGAAAAAGTTACTAGAACAATGCAGCTGTTTCTCATTTGTATTCAGTGCATCCATGTCTTTGTCTTCCTGTTGTTAATGGGAAGGGGTACCATTAGAGCTCTCTTGTCTTAATCTTCACATTGGGGGAGCTTCAATTATTTATATACTAATCAACTCTGAATGGAGAACAACTCTACTAATAAATGCACAGGGACTAAAATGGGTCTTATGGCAACAAGTAACAGCACCAATTTAATAGAGGCCAACTTTAGAATCTCCACCTCTACCTCAATGAAAAGAAAATTGCTACATATTAATTGGGGCATATTTCCTCTTAGGCCTCCCTCCTTTCTGAAGGAGCCCATACATATCATCTGGTCTAGTACCACACTTTGGGGACAAACTCCTGGGCTGCTCCTTTTGACTACACTAAAAGTTTCTCTACACTCTTTGCTTTAAGCCCACTCACATCCCCTGAGTTAATTATGCACTTGACTATTTTGGGGGCTGTTGTTCTATCCTCTTCAGTTATTTTTATCCCAAATTTGTCAACAAATATACAGTCAAACCTTGCAACGTGGTGTCACCCACACAAATAAAATATGCACTCCATTATATGGTAATGTGAAAATTTTTAAGGGGAGACAGGACCAAAAATAGTTCGTTCATTGGCATTGAAATATGGCACTGCCAATTGGTATCGGTGTATTAGCTAAAACACTGTGGTGAACAAGGAATGTGCCAACCTAATTATATAATCAGTTTCCACATAGTTTCTTGTATTTTCCCCGCAGAATATTACCAGAGATCTTGACAAATCTCCATTTAAACACTTCTGTTTTTTGACTTGTATTTTCAATGAAATAATAAAATGTTGTTTATTAAGCACCTACTGTATATCGGACCCTTTCCTATAACATGAGATTAATAAAAAGAGTAAGACCAAGTGACATAATAATGCTATCAAAAGCTAAAATTTCCCTTACTTGTCATGACTTGATTTTAGTAAACCTGTGAAGGCTTCAAAGTGCATAGCTTTTTAAAAATTGATAGCACATTGGATTTTTAAAATTTAATTTTGAAACTTATAGGAAATGCATATGATAATTACTAACATACAGTTTCCAGAATAATTATCTCTAATATGTTGGTCCTCAGACATTTGCCCATCTCTTAATTTTTGTACTATTCCATTTTTCACATTCTCCACAGAATACTTATAGATCTATAATCATTCTACACATGTTTTTCATATGATGCAATAGAGTCCACTCATACTAGAGACTGGAGAACCTGGACATATACTGCCTCACGTTACCAGAGTGATATGCCACATTAGTCCTCAAACAGTATTGCCTGGATTTTCTGTCATCCACTGAATTCCTCTTACATTTCATTGATTGACTTATAAGACCTTCTAGAAATTGGTTTCTTCTTACCTGTCCACATTATCCCTCCTATTTCTCAATTCTCACTTCCCACTTAGTTAAGCTGTCTCGCACTGTCTGTTTCTATTTCTATGCCTCTTCTCATGCTATTTTTCTACACGGCAATGTACCCAAATAGTTTTTTCTCTCTATTTAAATACCAGCCCTTAATTTATTTTTTTCTCCTTCATGAAGTCATCACCTGCTATTAACATCCCACACTGATCTATCCCTTCCAATACTGATTAGTCATTCACTGTGTGGTTCAACAACTTTCTAATTGTTTTATCTATGTGAGGCTTATTTTCTCGGCTACATGGTAAATGCTTTAAAATGTCTTTGTTTTGTTCCTTGTGCCTGGGAGGAACTGGAGCACATATTCTGTTTGGTTCAATTACTTAAAGGATGTAGAATCAAATACAAGATTCCTGAATGTTTTATAGATAATCTCATGCAGATCAGATCTTCAGATATTTGAGCTCAATTGTCAATTTTCACCCAATATTTTACATCACATTTGACAGAAGCATTTCCATAACCAATGGTATCCCTTTTCTGTCCTGGAATATGAAAACTCCCCTGGGACATCTAATGAACCCTTTAATTCTAGAAGTCATATCCAAGAAGGAATATAAGTCCTATAAGTTCCAATAATTGTCTCAAAAATCAATGCGTTCTTATATTTTTTGAATTGCAAACAGGCAAAGATAATAGAAACATTTTTCACTGGGTACTCAAGACCACTGAGTTCAATGAAAGAAAGGAAAACTATGTAGTCTGGCATAGCATGTTTGCTCGATGAGCTATTAATATAGAAAAGAAACTGAGCCTCTATGAAGCATGTAGATTGGAGTCTGACAGCTACAAACATATCTCGTCAAAATAATTCCAAGTTATTTTAATGTTTCACCATAGAGGACTTGAAGTGACCTTGAATGAAAGCTCTAGGCTGATGATCCCTGTACAATGCTGTGTCATAGGTGATGATATGAGGTGAGAGCAAAAAGAAAACTGCATTGTGCTGGTGGCTGAAAAAAAAAAAAAAACACTGAGTAACTTTAAAGATGGAATAATTTGAATTTAGATATTACAAACCCTTAAAGGCAGAAGAGTTCAGTAATAGCAATGACTGAAGCAAAAACTCCGGGAGAGCATCTTAACCTTCAAAAAAAGTTTTTTTTTCAATCTAGTTAGCATCTTTGCTCAACTTCTATTAGAGTCTTGACTGAGATCCCTAGGAACTTAGTTGTCTCATCCTTAGATAGAAAAAAAAGACTTTGCATTTCCTATTTAATTGATGAACAATAGAGTGACATTCAAATATGAGATTTATTCTCTTGATCTCCCTCACAAATCATTCTGGTGTTTGTTTGATTAGTTGGCTGGTTGGTTATTCAAGGATAAATTAGATCAGCCATTTATGACAAACATTGATAAACTTGACCTTATTTCAAATCTTATTTGAAAATCTGGGTTCAGCTTAACACTCTCAATCTTTTTTCTCTACCTTTCCTGTGTTTTAAAACATTTTCTCTAGAATGTGTTTGCTCTTCTATCAATGGAAAACTTTCTTTACATTGTAGTCTCAATTACACTTACATTTCTAACTCAAAATTAGATGAGGGTTCTAAATAACAAAACACAGTGGATATACCTAATAATCACTCTCATAGTAAATGGGATTCCCTAAAGCATTAACATTAAAAAGAAAGCAATGTAATGAATTCAGATGTATGGAGCTCTGCTAAGGAAACTAAGAAAAAGATAAATGCAAGCAGGAGGGCACAGAAGACACTGATTAGACTTAAGGCAAGGATATATGGATGTGTACTCTGTGTGCGTTGTGGGGAAGGGATGTCTGAGATCAGAAAAGTGCCTGGGATGTAAGAAAGGAATGACTATATATTTATTAATATTATGCATAAATGTTCATATATATTAAGTAACTATTAAGTGCCAACTCTCACATTTAAATACTCAATATCAGTATCAGTGTCCATAGCTACTAAGTTTGCCTTTCAAAAGATTATATCTTAGTTAATCCAATCTACTAATAATATAGGTACAAAAAAATGATTTGTCTATATGCCAAATAACCAGCTATATTTTCCTTTCTTTACTTTAAGAACAACTATTTTGATGATTGCAAACCAAAAAACCACTATGGAGGTAATGATTACAGCTTCTCCACATGAGCGATGAAGAACCTAAAGAGAGGTTGATCAGCTTTCCCAAGACCAAATTAACTAATGAGTAGCGATATCAAAGATTCAATGTAGTATCTGTCAGATTAAAATCTGCTTTTTTCAATATATCATAGTGACCCTAAGTCACATTCAGAAAAGACAAAGAAAAGTGAAAGAAATGAAAAAAAAATGAATGCAAAAATGTCCTCAAATATGAACATGTACAGAAGGAGCAGAAGTAATGAAAGGGAGGGTTATTCATAAGGAAACAACAATTGAGTAAAGAAATTGATCTTAAACTCTCAATTAATGGTTCTTATGTCTATAGAAACAAAGTAAAATAAATCAGTTTTTCATTTAATCAAAATTCATGCAATAACTAATTTTAATAGATGGGTAAACATATACTATTTTTCTTTAAAAATAAGTAGCTTGTCTTAATGATTTGATTCACTTTGCCATTATAGTGTTAGTCTATAGTCACACATAGATATGATTTGCCACCATACAAATGTATAAAAATCACATTAAAATCCATCAAATTGTTATATTTTTGTATCTTCAGAATGAGTTTGATTGATTTTTCCACTTGTCAACTATTCCTTTAAATATCATGAATATACGTTAACAGTTTAAGACAGGCTTTTTTGCCCATTTAGAACCTTACAAGAAAAACTTATGTTTGAGTCTATTAAGTCCTTAAGGAGCTTCAAATGCTATTTCAGGACTTTGTTATTATACAGGTACAGCCTTGGAAAGTACCTTTAAACACAGTCCACAAACCTCCATGAAGGCCATTTGTATTTCAAATATGAACTACAAAGCTCAAAAACTTAGTCTCTAAAATGAATTAGGGCTACCTGGAGTCCAGAAACCCTCCCCAGGCTTGATGTCAGAGCCTTTACTCAGGAGATGTCTAAGCCCTTTGTTGTTGTGGGGGGTGGGGGGATAACTCAGAAATTCTCCTCCTTGGATTTAATACCCCCAGATTTAAAATGTAAGTATTCGAATCTGAGTCCTCGAACATCTCCCTTCATTTCTTGACATCTTTATGACAATGTATGGTGCAGTACCTCACTTTGCAGCAATTACTGAACAGACAGCACTGTAGGCAATGTAAGTTGCTCTTAAGTGCAGCAATCCATTCTGAAGAGATGTACAAACATAAACTCTCAGTCGTGGCAGGCGACTTCTATGAAACCTGAGAATTATCTGTGAATTTTTTTCTCTCTCCTTTTTAATCGTTCTGTTAGCTCACCTCTAGAACTCAGTGGCCTAATTTACTAATTAATAACTATTATTACTCAGTGAAATTGAAAACTGAAATTACCGTCTGCCTTAAACATAACAAAAATTGGCAATCCATTCAGTTTTCTGAGGCACTGCTTCATTCATTGAATAGTGCTGGCAGTTGGGTAGATGTCATTTTCTGCTTACTACATGGCCTTTATTTTCAGATAGGATGGAAGGGAGGTGGAGAATTTTCTCTCTGGCACTTTCAGACTAGAGGGGAAATGGTATATATTGCAAAATATATAGTAGTATCTTAGTAGACACTATTCTTTCAACCAATGATTGCATGATTTAGAAATATCTGTCATCCCTGTCATTTGAGCTTGGTCCACCTACTTCCAATTTCTCTTCATACTTTGACAAGTGGTTTCTAATCTCAAGTAGCTTGTCTTTTTCTACACGAATAGTTCTTAAAGAGAAACTGATGGTGCAGATTCATTGTCTCTTAATACAACCAAATCAGTTAGTGACCAAATAAAATCCTGGAGAAACTGAGCAAAATTATTAATATCAGCGTTTTATTTTCTATTTATAGATGTCCTCACAGTCAAGTAAAATCTGTTG
This sequence comes from Galemys pyrenaicus, assembly GCA_019455555.1. Classification (NCBI taxonomy): domain Eukaryota; kingdom Metazoa; phylum Chordata; class Mammalia; order Eulipotyphla; family Talpidae; genus Galemys; species Galemys pyrenaicus. The sequence continues at coordinate 5,165,863 of JAGFMF010011799.1, read as the reverse complement.
AAAATTACAAGGTTTGTCCTTCAAATCTAGTTTCCAGTAGAGGTGAAATTATTATTTCTCATCGCCACAATCTTGGTTAACTTTCAATCACTACTAAATGTTTGTATATTAATGCACACTTTAATCAGAAGCTTAGTGTCTGCCTAAAGTCAGTCTAACGTCTCAGAAAGGCTGAGATTACAGGTACTCAGAAATCCTAATCCTTTTTTCAAGGAGCCTGTGGTTCTAGTAGGAAAACCTGTGGAGCCACAGGAGGGAGAACTGCTATGAAAAAGCACCTTCAAGGTGCATAAGAGATTACTTAAGCACATAATATCCTTAAGAATGAAGGTCGCATGGGGGGGAGAGGAAGGAGAGGAGGGCAAAGATGGGGATGAGGGCAGAGGGTGCACAAGGGACTGAGGTGATGGTGCACCGGTGAAATGGTGGTGGGTACTCCCTGGGGACTACAAATGATGTCAAATATAACTAATAAAAAAAAAAAAAGAATGAAGGTCAAGTCTGCAAAGGTTATAACTACAAAGAGAAGAGAACATTGCCTTGAAACCACATAATCTGGTCCAAATACTCATGAGACCAACCTTCATGGTAGCTTCCTACATGGGGAAGGGAGTCATCGAGAAAGCAGATGCAACTTGCTGGGAAATGAAGCCTAAATATGTGATACACATAGTGTGATCTACTACTCAACTTAGTAGATAATTGGCAAACATGTCAGCTAACTCTCAAGGTTACCCCATTTACCCCTTTAATAAAATGAGGCTAGAGACATATCTTCATGACTAAGAATTTGTTAAGAGTTTTTCCTACAACTTCCTAAAGACTTGCCATGTCCTTTAAATGGCATCTCACTGAAGTAATCAATCATGTACTGAGAGTCTACAATTTCTTAGCATACTGGGAAGTCATCCATAGGGGATACTGCTCTGTTCTCTGCTCATTCCCAATTAGAAGTAAAAGCCAACACCCACTAAAAGAACAAGTCCTTTCCAAGAGACCTGACACATCAAGGTGTGGAGCCATACTTCTAAAATGTATACAGCACTGTAAACCAATAGTAGATCAATAAAATTTTATTTATAAAAAATGAAGCTTTTCAAACTTGACCTATCAAATCTTGCTCTATATTGCATTGAGAAAAATGCAAACTCCCTTAACAGTTCACAAGTTGTTCATCTGTTTTAGGTTGAGTGTCTTTTTTCTCTCATTTCTAATGAAACACAAAACAAAGCAAGTCAGGTACTAGGAGAAAAATGCTCAATCTGATGTTTTCAGTCACATAATACCAGAAGTTAAAGGCAAACTTGAAAAATCTATATTTTTCACCCTTTAAAATCACTAATGTGATAAACATACATACCACAAGACTCTAGTCATTTTTTGTTTTCAAATCCTAACATCACATAATATTAACCATGAAGTCAATGGCAAATTAAATTCCGAATCTCAGATGTAGGTATGAGGTTCTGTTCTAGACCTAAGTGCTATGCTGTGCACAGTTTGAGTTGTGGGATTAAGAGAGATAACAGAATGGGTAAAATAAGCAGAATGTCTCAATATCTTCTCAAATAATTTTTCTTTTTCTTAAGATTTTAATTCAAAGAACTTATTGAAAACCAGGCAATGGGCTGGATACTCAGAACATGGAATTTTAAAACTATGATGATTATACAAATCAAAGGTTGGCAAACTCTGACCCATGGGCCAAATCTGGCCCACAGCCTGTTGTTGCAAATAGTTTTATTGGAATGCAATCATCCATTTAGGTATTATCGAAGGGCCAAATAGCAGGGTGTGGTAGTTGAGTCAGAGAAAGTATAACCTGAAAAGCCTAAAATATTTACTCTGTGGCCCTTAATGGAAAAAATTTGCTGACCTTTGTTATAAATCAACAATCCTATATTTGCTTGACTTCAAACCTAAAGTTTCTAAAACATACTTGGCAGCAAAACCTGAACTGGCCTAACATCCTTTGGTAACAGTAGTGCCACCTTACCTGAATAGATATAAAGCTATTTATAGTTTGGATCTATCCTACTGAGAATATTTATATGATTCTCTGCAGAAATATTGATATCTTATTGCAGGGAACTGTCCCAGACTCAGCCAGGAGAGTTACAATATTCAATGCACTTCTCTCTAAACTCCAAAATAGTCTCAGACCTAAAAAAAGTATCTGGCCCCAAGGTTTTTGCATTATAGTTAGTGGATCAGTGATGTCTAAACTCTGGGATAAAGTAATATTTTTAAAAAGTTTTTATTATTAAGATTAACAAAGATGTCAGGTCTATTAAGTCAGAATAGAGGATGGGATGGGCCAAGTGCCCCATAGCGCTCAAGTAGAGACACAGGTGATTTGAAAGGTGTGCATTTTACATTGAGGTTTTTGGAAAATCAAAGTGCCAAGAGCAAGCAGTAATATGACTTTTATTAAAAACAGAGCTAAATACCAAAAGATTTTAAATACTGCCTCTGCTATTCTATAGAAAAAGAGCATTCTACATTTAAGAATCCTGTGACGGTTACTTCTAGATCTTCAGAAGCTACAGTCCTGCAGGATTAGTAATTTTATAATTACAAAGTTTCTACCTAAAATAATACAAAGATCTTGGGAAATACTAAAGGACAGATTCAAAACTCTTATAGCATAAAACTGAAATTAGGTCACTTTGTCCACGTGAAGCTCTGGGCCTGTCTAGATGGCGTTGCTGTCAGAGTAGAAGAGTTAACAGCAGTACCTGCCTTTGTGTGTGTGTCCTCTGCACACCTCTAAGACAGAGATGTATCAGGCATCACAGTGATGGTGCTTTATAGCAGGTAAAAGAAATGGACATAAAAACGTAATTCACCTGAATGGGTGCCCAAAGTAAGTAGCAGCCTGAGTGAGTCATCAGAAAACAAAGAACGAGGGATTTTGACACAGAATATTTTTACCCAAGAAAGACTCTTTCATAGCACCCTTTGCACGGTCAGAGGTCCCTGAGGCAAACATTAGGGATGCAGAAGGTCTGAGACAGCTTCATTTTGAATTCACCATAGATAGTAAAAGGTGTAAAAAAAAAATACAAGTCAACATCAAAAGTTTCTTCTTAGAATGATCAAAATTAGTAAGATGAAATCAGTTTAAATTTATATTTCTGGTAGCCATATCTCTCATGTCTTATTGGGGACGGAACAAAAGGGGATTTGGATTGCTTCAACATGCTTCTTGATTTTGGCAAAGGGATCAACCATGCAGTATTTTGGCACAACTAGCAGACATCACACCATTCCACATGGCTTTTAAGTTGGTATTATATTCAGAACCTTTCCAAAAAATTTCTCCTTTTCTTATTAGATCTCAAAATAATTAACAAGCAACCCGGATCTATTCTTATGATATGAATGTGCAACTGCTAAAAGCACCACAAGGCCAAACTGATAAGCCGTACAGGCTGCCAAAGCTAAGGGTTACATTTATTTACCCAGTTATCAAAGGGGTTGCATGGCACACAGAATGGACAGACTAATCTGGTGAAATGTCTGGCTACAGCATAATTTGAAATCTAAGAAGAGGCCTATGTGCCAAGGCAATTGCATCAGTGTTATAAAGAGTCAACCACTGGCAGAATTTTTTCTCCAAAAAAATTATCAATAGCAGTCTAAGAATGATCTAGTACAAAAATAGATAAACCTTTTCAGCAATTACTGAACTCTGCCATTGTAGCACAAAGACAGACACACTATGTAGGTAATATATAAATGAATGTTTGTGGCTATAATTTTCTACTCTTAATCTAGCAAGGGGTCCTCCCTGGTGGTGCAAGGGGTTAAGTCGCAGCACTCTGAAGCTTTCTGAGTTCCAGCCCCAGCCAGGGAGCTGACCCACATGGCACAGCAAACCTCTCCTGTCTTGCCCTCTTCTCCCCTCAATAGTGTATTTCAGTCTGTCTGCCTGTTCTTCTCCTTATTCTATCTCTGGTGAATCCTCACACACACTGGCCCCCCACACCTCTGGCCTATAACCCAGTTCCTGTATGTATAAATAAATCTTTAAAAACAAAAATCTAGTGGACAAAGCTCCATTGATTATGGAATTGAAGTCATAGCTGTGACAGACTTTAGTGTTCCTGAACCTATCTCTCAACTATCTATCTCTCCAGGGAATCAATAATTCTGTCTAGATGAAACCTGATAGTTGGTACAACAGTTTTAAGATATTTAGAATCCAAACATGATCGAAATGGTCATAATTCTATCTGTAGTTTTCCAACCATTTGAATGTGTTTCTTCTGAATAAAATTTAACGTCCCTGTACTTCTATCTATGGGCTTGTGGTATCACTCTTTGAGCTTCACCTTTAGAACAAAAAGTCAGAAAGACACAATGAGCATACTAGAAATACAGGTTGGTCAGTTTTAGAAAAAAGAGAGTGAATTATCTTAAAGATAGATTTAGAAGGACTGTCAAAGCAAGAACCAACTTCAGGACTTGAAATGAGGATATTAGCATATTTAGATGTACAGAATCAATTTAGATAGACCAGACAGACAGATAGATAGAATCAATAGAGATGTGTGAATACAAACATATTTTCTAGCTTTTTGAAAAAAGAGTTTGTATCAATGACACCTTGGTGACAATAAGCATACCTAGAGTACAGATCTAGTTTAAAGGTCACTCTCTAGTAAAGAAAACATGACTCTTTGAAGGGATAGGTAATCGTGGGGAACTGGACAGTACAGAATGATCCTGAGATACTGTTTGTGTCAAAAATTAAGAAAATGATCAAGTAATAATATGGGCTTGTAAAAGAGACATATAAGCAACTTGAAGCACCACTAACTGACCAAAATGGGAATAAGTTTAATAAAAATAATTGAAGATATATTTAAAATTAAAGGAAATTCATATGGCAGCTAAATAAAACACTGGACCCCAGGCCATAAGAAACCTTTGCTTTTCTTTTTCTATAAAGGAAAATAGTGGGATAAACTATAAAGTTCTATTAAGTTTCAAGAATTAGATAATAGCATTGTGTTGAAAAGAATTTCTTAATTTTGATAAATTGCACTGTGATACATGGAATGATTAAATGTGGTGAAGTGCTAATTGGGGGATGCGGTTAGAAACATCTATGGAAATTCCTTGTAGAAATATGTGGTTCTGAAGCCAGAATACCCATATTTGACTGTGGATATGAAACTATTGCTTAATAACTTTTTAAAGATTTATTTATGCATACAAGAACTGGGGTACAGACCAGAGATGTGGGACTGAAAGGATTCACAAGAGACAGAGTGGGTAGCAAAACTGGCAGACTGACTGAGATACACAGCTGAGGGGAGCTGCAGGCAAGACAGGAGAGGTCTGCTGCACCATGTGGGTCAGCTCCCCGACTGGGGATCGAACTTGTGCTACAGTGGCTGCTGACAGCTTCATGGTGCTGAAACTTAACACCTGGGCCACCAGGGAGGCCCATATTGCTTAAAAATTGCAATGGACTGACTTTGTCCCTCAACAATTCCTAACTTAAAGTCCTAACCTCCAGTACCTCAGAATGTGACAATATTTGGAGACAGGTTCTTTAAAAAAGTGTTTGAATTAAAATGAGATCACAGTGTGGATTCTAATCTAACATCATGGATGTAACTATTGGAAGAGTCCATTTAGACAAGATGGAACAAAGAAAAGACCATGTGGAGCCACAGCGAAAAGTGAACTATGTAGAATCCAAGGACCAAGTTCTTAACCAGAAACCATCCCTGCAAGTACCTTGATTTGGACTCAGCCTTCAGATCAGTGAGATAACTAATTTCTATTATTTAAGCTGCCCAGTCTGTTACTTTGCTATGACCCCCATGGTAAACAGTTACTGGCTTACCTGTGTGAGCTTTTACATTTATAGTTCCTCCTTAGTGAAACAGAAGTTATAATTATCTACTTTATGGAATTGTTGTAAGAATTCAAGGAAATAATACATGTGAAGTGTTTAAAACAGCATCAGGCATATACAGTATCTGCAAACTTACAAATTATTACTACTACTATTATTAGTTGGCTATTTCTAACTAGGTTTACTGAAGTAGAAATATGGTAGCATGTTATTATAAAAAATAAAATACATAAAACACCATAATATATTGACTTTTTAAACTTTCAGCCAATTGCATTATTTCTTTCAAAAAGAGAGTAATGGTATAATAATGAGAAATTTTAGTCCTACTGACTTGCTTGCTCTACCTGAAATAATGATCCATTTTTCAATGAAAGCCACTGTTTAGAAAATCTTTTGTTGGTTACATCCTATGTAGCAGGATATGATTTTTGAAAGGAATTGTATAGTCACCTGACAAGTTTATGTTTATTAAATACCGAATTAAGTCTACGAGTGAATGTTTATTGTATACTACACACTATACTAAGTGCATATATGCATTATCTTAATATTTAAAACAGTCCTTTAAATCATTTATTATCTTGGCATTCTCATTAACAGATGTGGAAATTAAGGAAGGGGTTAGTGAGATTAAGTGATTTGTCCAATGCCAAAAGCTAATATATGACTAAGCTGAACTTATTTTTTCTTTATTAATCCAAAACCCATGATATGGTCCACTCTGCTCTATGAAAGTATTACTATTGCAGAAAACACTTTACTTTTACTTTTAGTGGAATTTTGAGCTATACAAACATAACTTGTGAAAAGTTGAATTAAAATAAAATTTTCTTGTAAACCAGAATAGATTAAAGTTTTGATATGTCAAACAATAAACTAATGGGGAAAGGCTAAAAATATGACAACTTAGAATTGAAAGAGAACACTAAGTAATTAAAACAAAATAAACACAGTCCAGAAGACAATTCACCCCAAAGAAGATATTCAAAGGAACAAAAAACACAAATAATTATTTGATCTGATTTATTAAAGAAATATATTTCTTAGTAAGTTTAGGCAAGTTGGTGAGATTTCATTTTGTTGTTGTATGTATGTCTTTTTATTAAATTTATGAAAAGTAAGTTAAAAATTCAGTGTTGATGAGCACCTGGTTAAACAGGAAATCACAGCATTGTTGATGGGGATTAATTTTGTTTAATATTGCGAAAGAAATTTTTTAATAGAAGTTAAAATACCATAAATATATTCTTAGTTCAATTATATCACTTCTAGAAACTGAGTCTATGGAGATTATTTACTAATAATTTCCTAAAGATTTAATTCTGTAATGATAAAGATGTATGAGAAAAGATACTCATTTCAACATGCTTATAATAATAAAAATAATTAAGACACAAATAATAGGGGAAATGTAGGTAAATTCTTTTGTATGTAAACCAAAAACTATGAAATCATCATTTTAAGAGGGATAAAAATAAAATATCATATGGTTTAACCTCCCCTAGAGAGAGGTGTGGTTTTTTTGCATTCTAAAATATGTTTCTGAAAAATAGAACAATTAGCAGAATGCTTTTATGTGACATGAGAAATTCAGAATGCTAAATTGCTAAAAAAATATAACATCAATTATATTCAAAATTCACAAAAAAGACACTAAATGAAATATAAAACCTGAGATTACTGAATATTAGCATTATGGATAATTTTCTATTTCCCTATCTATACTCTACTTTAAATAATCTATATGGTAAATTGACATTTCTAATCAGAAAATGAGGAGAGATACACAAAATATCTAACTTAGCAAGTTTTTGTTTAAATTCAAACTTTAAATATTGTACTTTGAGATGGAAGAACTACATTTTGTGGGCAGGAATGTTCATGACTGTGCTGACAATTATATCATTAAACAGTTAAAGCATGTGATTTCCAAAGTAATTCTTAGACTTCCCTGAATTGAAAGGTACATATTCTAAGAATGAGAATTATCTCTTTATACTAAGGCCCTGCTGATGTCTTGTTCTGATCTGTGTTAAAGAATTTGTTTACAGAAAAGCTGGGTGGAGTGAGTTTGGGGAACTTTTCTTTGTGATGATTGACATCTGAATCCATGAATTTATATATTGATATTCATATTGGAAATGTGCATTGAGTAGATGTTTTTGAATTCTTCCTTCATTCTGTCCTTGACATATAATTATTAAAAACTTCCATTTTCAAGTAAAAAAAAAAATAAGTGACTGTACTCTCATATTGGTAAGGACCTGCCAGAGAGGCTCACCTCTGTGTCATTACTGATTTCTATCAGGATGTTTGATAATTAATTTCACATGCTGGGCTTTATCCACCTTGGTGCTCTTAACCTTTTTTTTCCAAACAAGTCTAAGCATTTTCTTTTCACTATACTGCACTTCAACAAACAGAAGCACCACAGTGTAATAGACTGGTGTCAAGAGAGCCACTTAATATAAAACAATTCTGCAAATAAGGTTATTCTAAAGAAGTAAGGACAGTATAAAAACTGCCCCCATTGTTTCTCTAGATATCATAAACTACTTCAAATAGGAGTGGGCTGTAGATTTGGGAGAAGTTATACAATACAATTAAGCATGCATTCAACTCTTAAAGTTATGTTCAAAGCTATTATTATGAGGTTTCTTGTATTATGATGCCCCTGTGCAAGAGAGTTCTTATGAAATTTCTAACATATAACAGAAGCTGAAATTGTCTTAGAGGACTCATCTCTTAGTTGCTTTGGGAAGAGTCTACATTCTGGATATCCCTCTCTTCCATCTCATTTAGAATCTTGATTCATTGATGATTCCCTCTTCACTATATCTTCAGTTTGAAAATCTCTAATGGTTCTATGTCTAGACTAGAGGCTAAAACACACTCAAGTATACCCTACTTTCAAAACAAATAAAAACCTCTTTTGATTTTGAGCTTTCCTGTAGCTACAACCTTCTCTAATTTCCTATACACTCAAACTTTTGGAAATAAATGGCTTATCCTCTTACCTCTCATTTGCTCCTCAACCCACAACTTCTTTCAGTTTCCCACCATTTTATTGAAGGCACTGGGTTACCAAATCAAACTGACATCTCTTTGTCTTTAGCATACTTACCTTCTCTCCTGAATTTTAATTTCATAAGGTTCAGCTTAAATGATCCATATCTTTATTTGTTGGATGTCATGTGAAAGGTAATAAAATAGCTATGAATAAGAGAAAACTCATTCATGTCTTTGTTTTCTTATGTTTCTTCAGTTCTGCCAGAAAGTAATTCACACAAAAACTGTGCATTTTAATACCCCTCCTTGTTTCTCATTTCTGAGTCGGAACAAGCCCATTAGGTATATTCACTCTATTGCCTGCCTCAGTCTGGTAAAAGGAAGGTAGACAAACCAGGACACCTAGTCCCAGAGGTATGGTAACAACAGCAAGAAGAGAGTTGACTACACCAGGGTGATGGCGGATATAGAGATGTTACTAAGGAATAGGTTGAAGTTTGCATCCTTCAGAGAAATATGCCTTCATTCCAAATACGTGTGACAAATTTTTTTTAGATTCATTTATTTATGCATACAAGAACTGAGGTATAGGCCAGAGGTGCGGGGTGTAAGAGCTGGAGACAGAGTTGGGAACAACTGACAGACTGACATGTCACAAACTCTTAGGCACAGAGAATAAAGCAGTGAAGAACATATACACTAAACTTTGCTCACATTGAGTCTACATTCTTTGGGAAATTTCTATTCACACCTTAAATTTGCAGAATCAGAAAACTGACTGGTGAGGCTCTATTTCAGGAAGACTCTTTCAGGAGAACTAGATATAAGGTAGAAATTAAGAAATAAAACCAGAAAGTTGACTCAACTTTCTGGGAATACACATTATTTGGATATAAAAGAACTGTGTCAGTGTGATTGACACACCCCCTCTCAGCAACACACAGTCAAGCTCCACGGAAAAGTCAAACCACAATCAGATCTTTTTTAACTTAAAAGATAAGCAATATTTTTGTATAAAATGATGACAACAGTAAAATTGATGCAAACATTAGATTTCATCCATGTAACCATCCCAACTTCCTCCTTAGAAAACCAAATATAACCGTGCTGAGCACGGACTCAGAACCAAGGAAGTTAATAAAGTAACTTAGAAGTTAGTAGCATCAAACTTAGTAGCTTCATTCATTTCATAATAGTATTAATATTGCTCATAGGAAAAGAATATGCAAAGCCAGAAAGTTCACACTCCACCAGCCTCAGACAAAGCTTGGAAGATTAGTCAAATCTTCCTCTGCAAAGCTTCTGGTTTCTAAAGAAAGATGTTAATCATGTCATGGTCCAGTCTTACAAGCCTTGAAATTATTAGTTCTCACAAAGATAACTTTGCTGAACAGGACTCTTGACCCTTCAGGTCAGGAGAATAAATATTAGGGCGCAATCTTACCTCATGTTTTCTATGAAAACAGTATGAATTTAGACAACCTCCCTGAGAACTAGTCTGGCCATCTTCAAATGAGTACATTAAATAATATACTCATAGAGTTTCCCCTGCATCCAGCACAGGAAGAACTGAGGTTAATGCCATGCTTATTCGCCAGAGAAAGGACTATATCCAGGCTAGGCTGTGGCACTGTTTTAGCGTTGTGGCCAGGAGAAAGATGTTTGGTATCTAACCTAAAGGATGAAAAGTCAGAACTTGGAGGTAACCAAGAATGAGGAAAGAACCAAGCATGGCCCTCTTAGAACTCAGATGGCACAAGCTGGGATGAGCTAGACCCTTAAATCAGTGGTTCTCAACACCATCAGATCCATACTCCTTTCTAAAATATGCTTTTTTATATATTATCATAAAATAATCAGAGGTTTGAAGTTATATAGAACCACTGGCATGTCTGATAGATATAAACGCAGCCTGAGAAGCACAGGTGAGTTAAATGCAGTGAGCAGTAAGGTAGCTGTCTAAAATGATAATCAATTTCCTGGCACTGCTGTTAGTGGAAAAGTATGCTTCCTCTAACTTTCACAGTGGTCACATCATGGAAAAGGTGTGTGTTAAAATTATGCTAAATATGTAAATATTAAAGATAAATTATTTTCCTATTGTTTTAGTTATAAAATTTTACTTACATACAATTGTGACAGGGAATTGTAAAGTTTTATAGAATAAAGTTCCTCATTGTGTGGGATCATCTAGACTTCTTTGCTATGATCATTGTGATAACCTAAGATTTCCAAATGTGTTATTAAAAGCAAGACTGTACTGCTTCTCTTACCTCATTCCTTTACTGGATGCTTTTAAGAACGTATATGGTGAGATGTGGATATATTAAAGGAAGCTTGTAATGTCTGCATTGCTTTGAACTCCAAGTTTTCTGATGCTTTTTATTCTTGGTGATAAAATGACCCTACTCAATCTCAATCTCTAGTAATTTCATCCATTGCCTAAATTTTTTTTTGGGGGGGAAACACTTCTGTTCACTAAGATTATACATACTTAGGCTTTCTTTGAGCAAGGCTAATCTCAAGTTCCTTTTTGCTCCACTAAGATTCCCATAATTTTTTTAGTCCATTCCAAGCCCCATGGATATCTCCCAAACTAGTCACTCAAATATCCAGCTCTCTCATTACTTAAGCCATAAGTTTGGCATCTAGTTTTCTTAAGGTAATGGTCTGAATTTCTTCACAAATAGGGGGAGGTTTCAGTAAAAATTTTTCAAAAGGCAATTTCTGTGGGCAAAAATGTATACAATTGTCTCTTTGAGAACTTGGTGTGTGGTTGTGCATGTCTGCCTGTGTGCCTGCTCTGCAGCACATTTATGAGCTGTAAGGACAATTCAGCCTTTTATTAAAGTGTCAGTCAATAGGGGGCATATTTTTTACATATTTGCATTTTTTTGAGGTAATTCAACATGAAGACTTAAAAGAAATAGAAGAAAAAACTGATTAAAGGTGTTATCAAATCACTGGTTGCTCTATTCCTTCTAGAATGGAGTCTTTTCTGGCCTTATAATACCTATGCTGGAGTCTATGATATTTTAATATATACAAGGTAGCCCAATGGGATCTCAGTACTATACATGTCTAAGCAACATTAAATTTTTTTAAATATTTAAAATACCAACTAATGATCTGAAGAGCAGGTGTTATTTTGGAATTTCTTGGGGTTTTCAGCAGAAACCAGGTGTTACAAGGAAGTGATAATTTGAATATTTGATACAATTTGGCATCTGTCTGCAAGAATTCAACCCAAGAGATGGATTTTGCCCCATAGAGAGCATGCTAAAGCTCACAGATAGAGTATTCATCAGCCAAAGTCATCGTGTTAATATTGTCAAATAGTATAGAGGCTTTCCTATCAGGAGGATAGTTTTCAGCCTCTTAAGAAGTGTCTTTTTCATATTGAGGGATGTATATGACAATTATCTAGTGGCTGGTGGGGAGGATGGACCCAAGTTTCTGAATTTTTTTCTCTCTTCTTCTTTACTTATATATATTTGACATCAATTGTGGTCCCCATTTCCCACCACCGTTTCACCAGTGCACCATCATCTCAGTCCCTTGTGCTTTTTCTGCCCTCAACCCACTCCCTCCCGCCTCCCAATCAAGTATCCTTATTTGTCCTTGTCTTTTTGTTTTTGTTGTGTTTTTATTATTGTTATTGTTATTATTCTTTTCCTTGGTTGCTTATTTCATTCCTTTATATTCCTCCTGGGGAGGGGGGACTATCCAGTATTTTTCTTTTGCCTTCTGACTTATTTTGCTGAGCATAATCCCTTCCAGCTCCATCCATGTTTCTAAAATGACTCTAGTTTATCTTTTTTGATTGCTGAATAATATTCCATTGTGTATATGCACCACATCTTCTTGATCCAATCATCTGTTTTGGGGCATCTAGGTTGTTTCCAGGTATTACCTTTTGTAAATAGAGCTGCAATAAACATAGGGGTGAAGGTATTCTTTCGAATCAGTGTTTTTGTGTCTTTTGGGTATATTCCTAGGAGTAGGATTGCTGGCTCATATGGGAGTTCCATTTTTAGTAGTCTAAGGAACCACCATACTGCTTTCCATAATTGTTGGACCAGCTTGCATTCCTATCACCTTTTTTTTTTTTTCACATCCTTGCCAACATTTGTTGTTGCTAATTTTTTTTTTGATATGTGCCATTCTCACTGGTGTGAGGTGGTATCTCATAGTGGTTTTGATTTGTATTTCTCTGATTATAAGAGAAGTTGAGCATTTTTTCATATGTCTGTTGGCCCTTTGCATTTCCTCTTTGGAGAGATGGTTTTTTAGCTCCTCTGCCCATTTTTTGACTGGATTGTTTGATTTTGTTTAGTCTGGTTAGCTCTTTGTGTATCTTTGTGATGAGTCCATTGTCAGTAGTATTGTGTGCAAAGATTTTCTCCCAGTCAATGGGGTATCACTTTGTTTTAGTTAGTGTGTCTTTTGCTGTACAGAAGCTTCTGGGTATTTAAAGATAAATTAACAGGAGTCTTGCCACACCCCAAAAGAGATGGGTACTTTGGTGTTCCTTACCCTTGCCAGCTCCTGGTCATCCCAAGTTTGGGTCATGACTCTAAAATCATCGCTGTCTTGTACTCTTCCATGATCAGTAGTATAGGGAGTGTTCTGTGTGCAGTAGATGCATAATTAATATTTCTCACTGATTCATTGGTCATTCTCACAGGATGGGAAGCAAGTAACCTCAATAAAATCACATGTTAGCGATTAAAAATAAATCTCTAGACTTAGAGTGTTAAATGACCAAAATAAAATAGTGCCTTTGCTAAAAATAAAATAAATTAAGCAGGCAAGATTCAGAAAAGCTATCATTTCTTACAGCTTTTGAAACCCTTTAAGAAGCTTTTCTTTCAAAACCTTTTCTATCAGAAGCTTTTCAATCATACAAACAGAACCTATTTCTAAAAATATTCATTCAAAAAACTGGAAACCCCACCTACAAAATCAATGGTCATTCTACTCTGGCCAATAAAATTACTGTCTCTTGAGTGATTGTTTTCCTCCTCTCTTTTGAATCACAGAAAGGCATTCCAAAAACCAGAATTCTTTGATTCTTAAAAAAAAAATAGTCTCATAGGGAAACATGCATGGTTTATTTCCACCCTAGATAATCATTCTCATTTCTCAAAGATTCATTGAGCAAACACTGTTGTCATTGTTTATATAACAACACATTCTTTCCAAAGGACTTTCAAATAAATAAAGAAATGAGAGATTTTCTGCACACTCAGAGTCAACCTGCCAAGTCCTCAAATAGTTAAGTTGAGCAGTTTACTTAGAAAGGCTGACAAATTTGCTTCACTTCAAAATATCATTAACACCAATAACACATTTGCCCAAGCCTATTTCTAAGTTGTAAAAAAAGATTGCTACAGATTAAGACCCTTGATATAATGCTATAAGCTCCTAACAATGGTATCTTTTATAGTGAAGAGCAACTGCAGACACAAATTGCCCTCTTCCCTGCACCTTTTTCACAAAAATCAATATTAAAGTAGTATCTGCCTTAACTCTCCCATACAGTATATGAGAAAAAACCACAGCCGTGCTTAGGACAGTTTAGGTCAATAAAGAATCAATACTGTGGTTGAATCTGTAGAAAGATAAAAGACTTAGAACTCTCTACACAGGGACCATTGTTTTCTCTCCATTCTGGAAAGCAGCAGAAGGGCATCACTTTGCTGTGTGGCTAGCGGGGGGAGGTTTTATTTTATTCTCTTTTTAAGGTTGATGTGAAAAGTAAAGGGGGCACAATCTAGAAAGGGTGATATAAAGGACTACAGACAGATAGATGCTTTGGTCTCCAGGCAGTTTTTGCACAGAAGTGGAGGATGGGTGGAGGAAGTCATTGCACAAATGCACCCGTGGTAAATACGGACCAGGTGATACTAATGGATCATCTGGATTAAAGACTATGTTGTGTGGTCTTGAATAAATTATTTTTCTTTTTAAGGCCTCAGTTTCCTCATCTACTAGGTAATGAAAGATAGTATCAGTCAACTTGCTTTAGCAGATCACCAGCAACCTGGCATGGGAGTGTCTGAAGAGCTCAGCCCTTGGATAAGTGCCAGATGACTGAGTAGTCTGGCCAACAAGTGGAGAGAGGAAGTGACCAGTTTCATTCCCAGGTTAAGGCAGTAACAATTCATGTCTTTCTCTTTCCCTGAGATGGAAAACATGGAAGGGGTCTCCTGTTAAGAGGTGGAGTCTCAAGTTCAAAGCCATCTGTGTCTCTGGGTCACCACATAGAGGATGGTTGTCTTGGAGAATTTAGAACTGTAGTGTTTTGTGTGTGTGTGTGTGTAAAAACATTTACTGTGTTTTGCCACTAAGCGCTTGAAGTCATTGCTGTTATTCTTACCATATCATAACCTAGCTTACACTGACTGTTGATTGAGGAATAATTTAGAAAACGTATGAAAATGTCTTACCACAAGATGGGAACAAAATAGAACTCAATGTTTTCATTAAAAGGTTGCAATCCATGCAGGAACGTAGTTTGAACAAAGGCATGGAATGAAATAGCATGGAATATTTCAAAGATTCCGTAAATAGAAGAATTCTTAGAAAAGAATCATCACGTATTAGAAATGAAAAGCATCCTTAAAAACACCCAAGTTAGGATTCCTGAGAGGAAACAATATAGTATACCCAGCCTCTAACACTGTAACATGCAGAGAAAGGTTCTTAAGCTCCAGAAATTTGGAACACACTGCCTACTTAATCTCCCACTTGAAGACCCCTAATGCAATTAAATACTTGGATGGGAAATGGAAATGGAGTCTGGATTCTTCTATTTAAGGGAACCCCAAACACACCTTCATCCCCATGGGGCAGTCATGACATGTATGTTAAAGCAGTTAGATTTCTGTTAAAGCAGTTTCTTAACCCAAAGTATGTCACCTGCTTTCCCATTTGGTAGCAAAATCTTATGATAAAGGATAAATTGTCTCTAAGTGTTTAGATTGCTTCTCCCCCTAGATTCAGAGTTGCAGAGATGTTCCTTGCAACTGCTCGCACTCTGCAAACTCTAAACACGGAGGAATAGCCTTCCCGGTATGTTATTGTTTCAGCATGACTAATCAGAGAAAATCACAGCATATTGTTTAGTTATCTAATAAGACAGAATTATTGATTAATTCTCAACTGAGGGTTCTGTCCTCTAGTCACTGCTCACCTCACCAATCTTTTCATCTTCTCTAATTTCTAGAGAAGTCGAGCTACTCTACACTGGAGGCAAGAACAGGCGTGGCATGTCTGCGTGTCTTTTTGTTGGCTTGTGGGCACAGAGTCCTCAGCCGGGGCAAGTGCCCCATCTTCTCTACCACAATTGCCACTTCCCCCGGTGCTCAGTGTCAGAGCCGAAGCTCTGTCCTACTGCTGGAGCCACAGAAGGTTAAACATGTCACTCTACCATAAGCTGTATATGTACAAAGCAATCTTTTCATCACACCAGGAGATGCTTGTCTGGGGCAAGTGTCAAGCAGCTAGGGAACTGGGACAGGAATAGGAAGTCACTTTGTCTAGGGCAAGGCAAAAGCTAAAGTGACCCTAGAGTAACACAGAGAAGCAAGCAAGGAGAGCTGTCCAGGGAACGAGGCTTTGACTCTTTGGAACTGAGCTCAGGTTGAGCTGCTTTCCAATTGGGTGACCTTGGCATAATTGGTCCCGACTCAGCACTCTCACCAGCTGAGTGGCCTAAGATGTCTTGCTTCCTTTCCTCTCCAGACTTTTGTTTTCTTGTCTTTAAAACTGGGGTGGCATTGCTAACCATATTAAGCTATTGTAAATAATGAATGAGGGGCCTCCCTGGTGGCTCTGTGGGGTGAGCACCTCATGCTGAAGCATCTGCAGCACTGCAGCACTAGCTCATCTCCTGCCAGGGAGGGCGCAGCAGACCTCTCCTGCCTCACCAGCTGCTCCCCTCAGCAGTGTGTTTCAGTCAGTCTGCCTGTTCTGCTCCCACTCTGTCTCTGGTGAATCCTCTCACCTCCCTCTACTCTGGCCTGTGCCCCAGCTCCTGTATGCATCAATAAATAAATCTTAAATAAATATATATAGAGAGAGAGAATGAGGAAATGTAAGTCAAGGACTTGGCAGTGAGTCATTTTTTTTTCTCCCTTGAAGATCCTGAAGATGGGGCCTTCCTGGTGGCACAGTGGGTTAAACAACGCACTATGAAGCAGACCACAGTCACTGCAGCACGAGTTCGATCCCTGCTGCCAAGGAAGTGGCCCACATGGTGTGGCAGACCTCTCCTGCCTCACCCGCTGCTGCCCTCGGCAGTGTATTTCTGTTGATGTGCCTGTTCTGTTCCCGGCTCTGTCTCTGGTGAATCCTCTCACTGCCCCCACACCTGTGGCCTGTACCCCAGCTCTTGTATGCAAAAATAAATAAATTTAAAAAAAAAAAGATCTTGAAGATGACATGCTGAATCTAGGCTCTAGGTAGAAAGATAAATGAACAATGGGCAATATATCCATACTTACATATTGTAGTCTTATATCTTGGGTAACTCTCATCTTGAGAGAAAAAGGAAGAAAAATAAACAAGGGATGCACGATATCAGATTCAATATATTTCTGTCTGATAAAGAGGAAGTTGTAGTATTTGACAAGGCAAATACTATCAACTCTTCTCTTAAAGCCCCATTCTGCTCTTTTGGAGTTCATTGGGGTCCAAAGAAGGTGAGGCACACTTCGCCTCTCCTTGGCTTATAAGCTACCCTCAGGCATACTTCTCCTCCACTCCCCGTGCCACAGAGCCACAGAGCGCTCCACTCCAGCCGCCCGCCCCCGTGGCCAGGCAGCGCTGGAGCTGACTCTGCCACTGGTTTGGGATAGACTTAACATCAAAGTCTTTTATTTGGAATTTTCCTTCATCTCCAAGTGACTCCGTCCCAAACTCAATTTCCTCTTTCCTCCTTTTCAATTAAGCACAATTGCCCAGAGCTGGGGAGATAGGAGGCGATACTAAGGCATACATCTGTCATCATTTATCTGGCAATGTATGGGGTATGCTGATATTCAGATCCCTAATACAGCCGGTTGGACTCCAATAATTCTAGACATATTTGATTTTTGTAAAAGACAGAAACAACACACAATGAGTCTTTGCATCAACCACCCAAGGGGACATTTAGAGAGAATTTCCAATCTATTCATGATCCACTACTCCCAGCCCCAAAAGTTTCCATGTTATAGCAGAATACCTAGGGACTCCATATGTTATGGGAACACAGCAGAACCAAAATGAGTTGAAAGAAGAATGCATTAGATTCAAACATGGGCTGAAACAGTACCCAAGGAGCCCCTGCTTTATTGTCTCTACCTGGGACCCTGGGACAGCACAGCCATCTCAGCCCCATTCAAGTGTGACATTTCTTTTGAATATGACAGTGGCGGCGACCTTGTCATTAACTGATGCTATGAGCCACATTTCAGCTTTCATAATTCAGTTAATTTTCAAGTCACTGGTTACTGAACCCCCAGTATAATTTTCATATAATTAAACCACATGCACACACACATCCTTACCCATACAAAACATCCACAAAAGTGATAAACAGCAGAGGAAAACAAAACTGAAAGCTCGGGTAAGCGAGAAGCAAGATTCAAATCTATTTTTCGGGTCTCCTTTTATTATAAGAATGTACATGTGGAGGGAGATTAGCAAAAGTCAGTTGTGGTTTCAGAGGGTGTAGAGGGAGAGGGTTCATTTTTCCATTCCCATAAGCATTAATATGCAAAATACGATCTTACATTCTCTCTTTACTGACCAATTACATGTTACAGACACAAGAGGAAAAGCACCCCATTGGGTAAAGGAACACTACCTTTTCAATTTAGTTATTAGTTCCAAAGTCTTATGAAAAAAATCTTTAAAGGACATTTAGGTTATGTCTGCAAAATAACAAGGATTTTAACATGTGAACATTAGTAAGAGTTTATTAAAATTTCAACAAAATACTTAAGTATTTGGTTACTAAAATATATAGAAGGACTTTTAAGAAAACAAGTGTTTCATTTGTAATAGTAACGTTTTGAATAGATGCTGAAAAAAATCGGTATATTAAAAACTGTATGTCTTTGTTTTAATATATAGGTGAGGTGAAATCTGCTAGACATTTGTCTTCACCATTATGTTCTCTGAGCTTTTTAATAAAAGTGCATGAAGGGTAATCCAAAATTCAGAAAATTCAGTTTCTTTCCTAACAGGATATGATCTTCTCTCACCTCTGTAATCTTATTTTTCTCAAAGTGACTTGTCACATCAATATGTGCCCTTCTCTCTCTTGACCTTATTTAAATAACATCACAATTTTAGTATATTTTTATCTGCTACTAAGAGAGATTCAAATTAATATTAGCCTATGCTGATACTGTGTTTCGCAGGAAAAATACATATGAAACTAGGGATTTGGGAGGATGGAAATATTAACCAGATTGCAAATCCCTTAAAATCAGCTTTATTTCCTCTCCATGTTCCTCCTCCTTTTTCTCTTTTTTCCCCTTCACTCTCTCTTTTAATGTCCCCACTATAATCTCACCTGCCCTTTAGAAGACGTATTCATACTTAGAGGAAGATGGAAAATAGTAAATACTGCAAGAAATGTCTTTCTACAATCCTGTAGTCTCACCTCCATTATATATAAGAAATTTAAAGAAACTCTGGTCAGGTTCCCTACAATGGGTCAGTTAAATTTCTGCATTAATGGCAGTCACCTGGACCATTACTTCACCTTCTGGCATGACCAAAGGCACAGTGTGGCAGAAAGGATAGGCACCCCAACCTTGAAGTAAACTCAAACAACAAAATGACGACTATTTAATGCAGAAATGATAATGAAGGACTGAGACACACTGACATGTGAACATTAACTCATCTTTGTCCATAGGATTTCAGGTAAATTTACTTTGTTTTTCAATAATGCTCAAGACATTTTCTTTCCATCAATCAGTTTGAAAAGTGGGCACTTTCTCCTCTAATTTTCACACTTATTTTACTTTTTTATTCACTAACTTAAAGAGCACCTTGTGCACCTACTACAGTTTGGGATACTGGGAAATGTGATCCTCTCTTAGGAGGAAAACATGGGGCCGTGAACTCACAGATATGGGTCTCAAGGCCACCCACCACTCAGCCTCTTCTTTTAATTCTTATTGCCTTTGCTACACACTATTTTGCAAAGACTTGAGACATCAGAATGATAACCCTGGCAAAAATGAAACAACTGAACACAGGAAAGCTGTCCATCTTATTGATACTAAACTCTGAAAAATTCCCAGTGTGCAGCTGGCCCCCAGCTCCATGGGCTTTCAGGGCTCAGGTGGATCTGCCCTGATTCTCCCCAGAGATGAGCCCACAAGCTAGTAAATTCCAAACTGGAAAGACTTCCACGATACCCACCTCATATTTCTCTTGAATTTCTTCACATTACTTCAGTGAGAGCCCAGCTTCTAGATGAGCTAATTGTCCCCTCTCCTTCAGCTACACTCCATACTGATTTTAGCAGATGACTATCAGGTGTTTCCAAGTCTCTGCTTAGCCAAGCGCTACACATTTCATCTTTCCTCATAAATCAGTATCTCCAGCCCCTTAATCATTCTTGATTTGCCTAAGAGTTTGCCATCAGAATTTGAGGTTGTTGTCTTTGAAAGTGTATCAATATACATTATTTAAGAAACAACATAATTAGTATGGAATCCTAGGAGGGAGAGGCCAAGGCAGAGGGAGAGAGTGAGCTAGAGAACCACCCTATGTTTTTAATGAGAACTAGGACAGGAATTCCAGAGTCTTCTTAAATGAAAATACACAAATGATTGCCACGGTACTGAAAGCTCTAAGCCAATCTAAGGGAAAGTACCTTCTTCTACTTTGTGGAAAGTAAATTCTATGTCTAAAAGGGAATGACTGAGCATTTACTACTTCATGTAGCAGTTAAGCCAAGGAATATTTCTTAAAAAAGTTTTACTGCAACTCTGTTAGAGAATGAACAACTTCTAGTAATAAAAAAACAGCTATATTCCCAGGGAGAAAAGGGGGCTGGCAGAGTTTGCCTCACCTAGGCATGTTTTGGCAGGGGTACTTGTGCAGGAGGTAGAGGGAAAAAAATAAAAGAACACTGTATGTTCTGTTCGGCATTTCATATAAACTTCCCAATACAGCCCAGGAATTTTCAAAGCCTTTCTGATCTTTTTATAATCTGACATCATAGTCCTATACAATGACATCATGGCTTTTAAGGTTAGAAATCCAAAGGTACTAGTATTTTTAAATGTTCCCAGCTCATCACAATTTGGCATTTAGTACTGTTTCTTTACAGCCTTAGGTTTCCAACGTTTTCTTTGAGTTTGGAAGACCTTAACTGTAAACCCAGATAAGTTTCTAAGTGTTTACAAACTGTGAGGCCAACCCTGTGAGTAGCACCTTATAAAAGAGGCCTGGCTGGGAAGGTGGCTTTACTGGAGGGAGGTTCAAGGGACAGTTTGAAAAGAGACAAAACAGCCTGAGCTCGAGCAGTAATCTTTCTTTTTCTCAAGGTCCAGCAATTTGGAACTCCTTCCCAGCTCCTTTCAGGTCTATGCTCTAACCAAAGATTTTATCCCAAGACCAAGACCAAAATAAAATTAAACCATCATCGAGATACTGCTAAGCTATTGTAGGGTAAAGGTTGATCAGGTCTTTCCACCCTCCCACCATTGATGATGGACACCTGTGGTGCTGCGAGCATTCCAGGGTGGGCGTGAGCAAGTGGGCGCACCTGTGTTGGACACGGGCATAAATGGGCAGCGTCACGAGGACGCCAGAACTGTGAGTACTAACAGACAGAACTGCAAGGACCGGCCGACCGACAGGACAAAGGAGCAGCAGCAGCAGAGAGAGAGAAGCAACCGAGAGGCTGAGATGCGCTGGGGGCTGGGAGGCCTGCCAGCCTCCCGGCCCCCCCCAGCACCCCTGCCTGCCATGTACCTGGCCACCTCTACTAAATAAAGCATGAAAAGCCACCGAGGGCTCAGAGACTCTCCTTCCTTGCCCATCTGCCCAGAACCATCCTGAACCCTGCTCCAGTGCACCCCCATCCTGCCTCTACAGCTATCTTTCCAGAGACAGAAGTATGGTCCTTTGTTTCTAAAGTGCCAACAAGACAAAAGAGATTTTGTACTTTAGGGTCACAGGCAAGCAAAGCAGAGACCATTTTCCAATCTTTCTTCTCAAGACAGGCAAACTGGGCTAGACATTGGGACCGGATCTTCCCATCTGAGAGATCTTTCTCACGCAGGGTTCTGCTAGAGCAGCTTCTCAAGCAGTCTGTGGTACGGAACCCACTTGTTTTGCTTTTGCTTTTGTTTTGTTTTTTGTTTTCAACTCTATCGGGCACCTATCCATGTCCCACTGAACACGGCCCACACAAGGTCAGCAAGTCTGAGCCAGCATCTTCCTTCTTCAAGAAAGGAAGATCCCACTGGTAAACTTCAGTGTTGTAGTGATGTCACATTGCTGGGAAAGTCAATTATTTTCTAGCCACACACTTTCAATTTCTGTTCTGACTGTGTCCTAAGAAATGTTAAACAATTTCAGACTGGCACCTGAACACCACTCTGAGTAGCACTGTTCCACAGCCGGGTTGACAAACGAAGCCTGTGGGCTAGACCCCACTGAGCACTTAAAGTTCACAGAATTTTGTCAGACCTCCACAGAGTTTGACCTGTCTGTGGGGCTTCCACCCCTTGGCAGAGTTGGGAGAGTTGGGTGGTAGCAACATAATGTACAGCCTACTGCATAAGGTATTTATCTGCCCCCTTAAGAAAAAGTTTATGGATCCCTCTTGAGCAAGAGACACTGGGTTAACAAAAGATCAGTTACATTTCAACAATGTTGACACCATCCAGTATCATACTTCCTATCCACCTTCCCTCCTTCCAAGAAGGGATGAGGCTAGGTATTTCCCACAAACTGCTGGGATTGAACTAGATTGTTCATTCCAGAAAGGAAGATGCCAAGTTTTGTTTGCTGTGTACTCAGCACACAGACCTGTGGAGAATTTCTATATCAGTTGTTGATACATAAATCCTTGTGGGCCGTTGTGCACATTCACACTATCATTCTGTGCCTGTGCCCAATGTCTACAAACTTGCTGTGAGATTAACCAGGGAGAGCTCACTGACCACGCTCATAAAGAAGGCCTTGTGTTAAAGAAAACCACCGATGGGGTGGGGGAGAGAAGGCACGGGCAGCATTGTGGCCCTGCCCTAAGAGGTCTGTGGTGCAGGCCCAGAAAGAGCTGTGACCAGTCAAATGCTATCACAGGCCTCTTAGAGATGTGACATCATGCAGGACTAGGGTTTGGCCAAGGAATTTTACTGGCAAATACTTTAAATTCACAAGATTTGGTTACAAATGGGTATGTGGCATATGTTTTTGAGTGACTTTATGACTAAGAACTATCACCATATCACCTCCCTTCTTTCTAGGGACTCAGGGCTATAATGTGGTGCTAAGTTGTTTTCTTTAAAAAAAAGTAGAATTAAAATCTTTATTAATTTTAAGCTAAAGGGAAGTAAATGAATTTGCTATCTTCCCAGTTTATTACATGTCTAACTAGAAAGATTTTCACAATCAGACCAGTATCCTGGCCAAGTAGGTGGAACTGGGAGACACTTTATATTTTAATTTCAAACTGCAGGGTATCCCAGGTGTACCGTATAGGATTTCCTGTAATTTACCAGCAAAATAAGCAGTCTACAGGAATATGTTTGCCATACTGTACATTTGTATTAATTACCCAGCAGGATAAAGTGATTTCTTTGTAATAGAGATGCAGATCTACAGGAAAATCATTAAACCAAACGGGGGAAAAACAGACACTTTCCTGTTGTTAAGTAGTTTGGTTGGATCCAGGGTTGGAGTCGGGGAGTAATTGGTAGCATTTTTCTCATACTCTCAGTTTTCTCTAGGAAGGGAAAATCGCCTCTCCAACTGAAACGAGGGACCGAAGCTGAAGTTCTGTGCTGGCTACACTGAGGGTTACCAGGAGGTATGAGATACAGTGGCTTCCCTTAAGCGTTGTGACCTTCTCAGAAAATAACTCAGAAATATGCAAGATTATCACAAGTATGCAGAGTAATCAATGCTAAGTGGAAAAGACAGTCAGTGCTGGAAAAATTCAGGATGGAGAGAGCAAGTAAATTAGTTACATCTGAAAAGGTGGCTTCATGGACTGGGCAGGCTTTTATAGGAGGGACATAATATGGAACAGTCTGGAGGACAGGAACTCTAAGCAGCTAGATACAATAAGGAAAGAAGGGATAGAAGATGATAAGCCAGGAACACACAACAGGGGTTCAGATGACAAAGTGTGATCTGAGAGTACTCCATGTGAGTTCCATATGAGGATACTGAAACGGAATGGGAGAGAGGAGACTGGGAAATTAACAGCTGTTCAGCACATACTTGCACCAGATGCTTGATGAGATCATCCATCATTACAATTCTTTGAGGTTGATTTTTCTTCATCCCCAGTTAGAGATGAGGAAACTGATGTTTACAAGAGGTAAATAGCTATGTAGGGTCATGAAGTAAATACAAATATCCCCTCCTTTCCAAGAGAAAAATGTTCCTATTTGGTATGACTTAGTAGGTTATTGCGGGGGGGGGGGGGGAGGTCTGTAAATGCTCTANTTGGGGGGGGGGGGGGGGGAGGTCTGTAAATGCTCTAGTTTTTATTCATATAAATTAATGGTAATGATGTTCCCCTATCCAAAAAGTAATCTATCAAATCTTACCAGGTAGTAGAGGAAGCCCAATTTGACCATCATAATCACATTTGCAAATACGCAAATATAATAAAAATAATTCCATAACCTACCCTAGCAGATTCTGAAGCAATAGCTTCATATTTTCTGCAGAGGTTTCTAACCCCAGGGAATGGTGTGGGCTCCACCCTTCCTCCATCTTGAAGGAGCTCTTTGCCTCCATCCTATAGAAATCTGGTTGCCATCATCTTAGTGTCCAGCCCCACTCTTCAAATATCAATATTCCAGAACTTCCACAGATCATAGACTGAGATGAAGTTTCTGATCTCTGTTCTGGAATAATATGGCAACTGATCCTTGGTTTTAGAGAAAGCAGAAGCTAGGGCAATGGTATATGTGCTTCTACTTGACAAGAAGTGAAAACCCAGGAAGGCAGTAAGGGGGGAGAAGAGTGAGACAGGAAAGAAATTGCACTATTCTACTGGACACCAATAGTCCCTGCTTGCTCCATATTGTGGATGTGATTCTAAAGGATGTTGTATGACAACTTCAGCCCACAACACTTGGTTAGTAGGAGGCAAAGGGAAGATTGATCCGCTGGCTTCTGTCTACCACTAGTCAACTTTCACACCACAGGACATTGCTTTCCCATAGTTGGAGTTGTGCACACATGATTTCTCAGAGGTAATGCAGCATTGAACACCTTGATATCAACAGAGGAAAAAGCTAGGGCATGCGAGGATGTACATACACATATTCATCTCTGAAGTCAGAGTGGTATGGTCAAAAGTTTCACAAATGAGCTGAGATAATCTGAAGAGGCACATGAAAGTGATGACTCATGTGACAAGACTTTTCTCCTAATTCATGAAGATGTAACTGTTTTTTATATCTCCCCAGAGAGTTGTCTAAGAAACAGCCCATGGTACTGTAATGGGAAATAACAAGACATTGACAAAAAATCCCCAAGGTCAAATACCACCTTCTCCTGCCCTGCCAAGGGGAATATCAGGCCCTATTTCATCTTAGACCAATGTAGGAGAGGAGATCATAATAATGGTATGGATAGTAATCTTTACTAATCAAACAAAAATCTTTACTAAGAGACTATGAACTCATAAAAAATAATAGCAATATCATCTGTGTCCTACTAAAGGGAAAAGCCCAAATAAGTTAGAAAGTGCTTTTCTGGGTTCCACCATTTTCCCATTTTCCCTAATACATAAGGATGGTATATAGTGTCTAAACAGAGACAGACATACAAAGATAAATTTATGGAATACCCAGTGAGTGAATGATTCAATGAAGGATCTAAGGAATAAACCATTATACAAACATGCCCTGATGAATTACACATAGCTTAACCCACTGGTTCTCAATGAATTAGAATCCCTGGAAGGGGTTGGTAGAACACAAGACACAAGTATTCCCCAAGTTTGCAGATGCCTCTCTACCTCAAGATCATACCTTGAGAACCAACTGGATAATCTGAATTGATCACTTTCAGTCAAATGACTACTCAATGGTAAATTAGATGACTATGTAGATTATTTGATTTTTCTAAGTAATTTAAGATTGGGTTTGAAAACCTAAATTTGGAGGATTTTAGCAGAAGCCTATTAATCCATTGCTAATAAAGAAAGGTATGGCCCAAAGAGCAGCTGAAGCATTAGCTGAAATTTTGTTATAAATGAAAATTCTCAGCCCCATTCCAAGAACTACTGAATTAAAGCCTGACTTTTAACTAGAAACCCTGGGTTGTATGCACATTAGAGTTGATTTATTAAAATAAAGTAGTTATTTTTAACTAATTTTTATTGAGGTTATATTGACTTACAACATTACATAAGTTTCAGGTGTACAGTATTATCATTTGACATCTGTATACACAGCATCATGATTACCACCAAAAGTCTAGTTTCTACCCATCCACATTAGCATTTTAAAAGCCCAGTTTTCCCCTTGCCAAGTAAGGATAGGAATGTGTGGCTGTTGGGCAGATCTGGCAGTGCCTCTATGTCATCCTTGATTATTAGGACAGAACTGAAATTTGTAAAGATGTGTTGACTCTACACTGCTCACAACGCTTTCTTTTTTGTAAATGGAATGGTTACTTGAAATTGTGATCAGTAATAACCCTGATAACACCTTTGTTTCTCCTTTTTGACTCCTCTTCCCCATTTCTTGCTTCTTTTCTTTTTTTTAAGATTTATTTTATTTATGCACATAAGAACTGAGGTAGAGGCCAGAGTCCCGGGAGGTGAGAGGAGTCACCAGAGACAGAGTGGGGAGCAGAACAGGGTAATTGACTGAAACACACTACTGAGGGGAGCAGCAGGTGAGTCAGGAGAGGTCTGCTGTGCCATGTGTTTCCCCTCCCTGGATGGGGATGGAATTTGCGCTACTGTGCCAAGGATGCTTC
Source organism: Galemys pyrenaicus (assembly GCA_019455555.1). Classification (NCBI taxonomy): domain Eukaryota; kingdom Metazoa; phylum Chordata; class Mammalia; order Eulipotyphla; family Talpidae; genus Galemys; species Galemys pyrenaicus. The sequence goes on along the minus strand of JAGFMF010011799.1, from coordinate 5,138,778 downwards.
ACAGCGCGGTGCTGAACCCGCTGTGCCAACAGGGAAGTCCCCCATTTCTTGTTTCTTGTCTCAAAATTCAATGATCATGGAACCAGAAAGGTACAGGTCAAATTCTATCTCTATTATAAATTTTTGGCTTAAGATAGTGATTCAAAGCAGAGGCTGACAAGCTTATTCTGTAAAGGATCACATAATCAGTGTGGCTTTGTTCGACACACAGCCTCTGTTGTGTCTACTCAACTTGACCGTGACACATGAAAGCAGTAGCCCACAGAACACAAGCACAGGTCCAATGAGTTCCAAGAACAATCTGTCTTTACCAAAGCAGCTAGTGGTTCAGGTTTGTTTCATGGGCTACAATTTTATGGCCCTTATTTAAATGTTTTGAACCACGTTTCCTTTTCTGTAAAATGGGCTTAGAAAAAACATTCTGGCAAGGTGGATATGAAGATTAACTGAAAGAGTGCATGTAAAAATGTCTGGCAGAGCTTCTGTTAATTCCTTGCTTCCCATCTTTTTCTCCTAAAATTCAGGTGCAGAAAAATTCTAATAAATTGACCATTTTGATTAGACAGGTGCCAGTTAATCCTCTTCCTGCATATATACATAACACTCTCCCCAACCTGCCATCTCAAGTTCTTTCTCTATGCCTGCATACTCTTCCAAGCAGTGGTTTGGAGGTAAATCTGATCAGTGAGAAGGAAAGAGATATGGGAAAGCTGTCATATTTTTCACTTGCAGCTTTTCCAATTTCTGCATCTTTGCAGGCTTCTCTGAATGGAGGAGGACTTTCACCACTATCACATGGTGATCAAGTAAAGAACAACGTGGCAGAGGCTACATGAAGGTAAAAGCTTGCAGATATGCAAGCAGCTGTGACTTACCCCAGGAGATTGAAGCTGATTAAGCTGGTGAAAACACAGTGACTGAATGTGAGAGATAAAAGGACAGATTCGAAGAGGGGATTGAGAAAAACTCAGAGAAAAAGAAATGAGCAAAATAACAAAGCAGGATATTACCAGACCAGAGAAAAAATAAGACTAAGAAAAAGAAGTGTTGTAATGAATGAAACCTCCTCTGATGTCAGATGCACCTAGCCAGCTTGACTTGTTTTCCTTTGACTTTGGGTTCTTGAGATATCTGGTTGCTTTAGAGTTTACTAAAATGAACAAGTGGAAAAGAATCCCCCCTCCAAATTATGATCTTGTGAGAGGGTCAATAGACATTCTCCACATCTTCCTCATGCCCTAAAGACAGGACTTAGCCCAGGGAATCTCTGCAGGTAGGATCTGAACTTTGTCCTGTGTGTCTTCCTCAAACCCCTCACTTCCCAGAGCATCTCAGATCTGTCCAAGGAAAATTCTAATGTATGTGAAATCTGGTCATATTTCCTTAACCTCTGTTCTTGCACACCCAAATCTAACCAAACAGGAACCATCTTAGATTTAATATTCTGGTTTTGAGTCACCCCATCTCCCTAACTAAGTCACCCCTGGATATTTTATAGGCTTCTTCTCAAGGTCATAAAGAAATGAAACCAAAGCCCCACCTCCTTTCCCTTTTCATATACCCGGAACAATTCTAGAGACATTTTCTAGAGAAAATTGAGCTTAATTTCTTGGAGGTGTTTTGTTGACAAGAAAATGGAAAGCATGCGTCCCGGCTCCGCTTATTGTACTTCCAAGTAATGAAAGTATTTAAGAAGGTACAATTATGATCTTGGCAAGCACCTGGGGCTCTTGGAACTGTTTTTCACACTGAATAAACACTGCAGATAATCTGTTTACGTTACACTGTTCTGAAAAGCTATCTACAACAAAAGGCCACAACCATTCTTTAGTTTCCTTTTCTTAAAAGGAAAAAAAGTATATTGCACTAATAATGTGCTAAAAATGATTTCATTGTGTCTATTTCCACTCTACCTAGACAGAAACAGGTTTTAGTAAAAGAGTTTATGGGTTGTTGTGTTGCCCCCCCCCCCCCCCCCCCCCCCNTTGTGTTGCCCCCCCCCCCCCCCGCCACTTTAACTGAACAGTGTAATTCACTTTTTTCCCTCGTTACCTGGAATTATTCTTGTTAACAATTACTCTCCTGCCCTGAAAAATTAATTGTAACCGTCCTTTGACTAATGTACCCAGATTCATTTCATCTTCCTAACCTGATTGACTTTGACTAAATGGTATCCTGAGTTTCATTCAAACCTGCCACAGTCCCAGAAAAGGGCATATACTTCATTTCTCTTTAGGCCAAAAAAATAAGAGAAAATAATAATAATCCACTGAGTGAGGAAACACTAGCCAGAAAAATGCATGTCTGCAGCTTGACCTGATCAAAACCTTTGACTTGTACAGATGCTTTTGTGGACTTACCTGCCCAACATAGTAGAGTGCATCAGAAAATCTAGAAAGATGACACAGGGCAAAAAGAATCAATATCATGTTCATCTGTTTTGCAATTCTGTGAGCAACTTCCACAAAGGAGAGAAAAATAAGCCACACAGCAATTACACATGAAGGATTACACAGAGGAACCGGTGGTCATATCCCATCAATTTAGAGCAATTGTTTTATTTCTCATTCCAAAAAGTTAAAGATGAGTCTCTATCACCCTGATGTTGCAGGAGTTAGGGGTGTTCTCAATCTTTTCTGGGTTAAGGTGAGTCATTTTTTAGGATTCCTAGTCTATTTCCTATTAGGATATTAGAAATAACAAGTTCGATGGGAAAGTCTTCCAGTTTATGGCCTTCCAGTGAAAGTTGTATTATCTGTAAGTTCATTCAAATAGCTGCTTAGAAATAGATTGTCTCCCTATGCTGTTTTCCTGCTTGCTCACTTTCAGTGCATTCAGAGAGGGCACGAAGGATGCCCATGAAGGACAGAAGCTTTTGTTCCAAAGGTGACTATGGGTTGGTTCATCCTCTTGTCCTAGCTCTATGTCACACACCCTTGAGGAATAAGTTAACTTTGTACTCACACAGAGGCTGCTGGTGCCTAAATGAGAAACCATTAGGACCTTAAGACTCTGCTGCTGTTGCTCTTAGGGAAAATATGCCTGGGGGTGTCACAGTGCTATAGGTTATGCTTCTTGAGTCATTCACCAGCAAAGGCAGAAAGAAATGAATTCTTTAGCATCTAGTCGAACCTTTTCAATTAGCAAGAGTGGGGACTGGAGACTTGAAAATTGGGGTCACATCACCAGTTCATGATTATGGTGTCTTCCTGCTCCCCAAAACTGCCTCCTTTATGCAACAGTATTTCCCTGTTGCTGGGAGTCTTTGAACTCCTGGGGTCCCTAAGACTCTAGCCACTAGGGGGCAAAACCAACCCAGCAGTTCCAGTAATTCATCCCAGCTGAGCAGCCCCATTTCCTCCAGCCCCATCCCAGGAAGTCTCTTTCCAGTGATGTTTTGAATCAAGAAGCTGCAATAACATTCTCACAGTCCCTTTCGGCTCAGTGGGTTGGCCTCACCAAAGGCGAAAGGAATTCACAGCAGCCCCCTGAACAGCCTGGGGCCTGTTTCTCCAACAGTTATGAAGAGAGAAACCCATTGTCAGAAATGACAGTCTGGCTTCACCCCTCAGCCCAACAGCTACTGCATCCAAGACTGTTATCAAAGTAGAGAGAGGAAGAGAATGTCTGTCTCTGCTCCCTGTTCCCTCAGAGGTGGGCATGGGGTGGGCACCATCTGATGCCTTGCCTTTCACTGCTAATATGACTAATTCAAGGGAACATTCTGTCACAAGAGTCAGTGAGCATGTGCTTTGAGAAGGGGTGTCAAGCCTGGAGATACATTTGCACACTTAGTAGCCCCTTCCTTGGTCAGCACTGGGTATGCGTCTATATGTTGGATAATAAATGCATGATGACTGAGTGATTCTGTCATAAATTGATCCTGAAGATATGCATGGAGCATGCAGAGAATTTTTTCCTCCCTCTTACAGATGAGAAGTGAGTCAGAGAGAAAGTGGCTTCCCTGGAACTCATCATATCAGTCAACACAGACTTTTAATTGAAATAAAAGTAAGGTTGTTTAATACTCTCCTCAAAACTTGAGACAGGAACACTCTAGATTTCCTCCATACTTGTTGTATATACAACACATAGAACTTGGAAGGAAAGCATTTCATGTTTTCAGATTCAGTGCCAATCTGGTGTCATTACCTGTTAACTTCTATGTTTAGGGATCAATGTTGCATTTTTGTAAACGATATCAGAGCATGGCAGATTCATATTTGTTGTCGCTTCATATGATGACATCAGATGACATAGGAGGAGACTCTGAATCCTCATAAAAGAAATATGAAAATGTAAGAGGTATTTTTGGAAAAGATTGGTTTAAGCTGTACTTGGCAGAGTTCATAGGGACTTTTGAAGCAATGACTCCAGATTGTCTTGCAAATCATACTTATTTACTTCTATTAAGACTAATAGAGAATGGGAGGAGCTCCCTGGTAGGGGGGGGGAAGTATTTGAGACCTAAAGGAATTGTTTTCTGGTCTATGCTCCTCACCTTGCCAACTCCCTCCACTGGAGGAGAGTCTAAATGTCAGATCACATTGGCCTTTTCTGCCTGATAGACACTTTTCTCATACGCGTGCATACATGCCTATGTGTGCACGCGTACACACACACACACAACTTTCTCTATTTTTTGTAGGTAAAACCAAAGAGTACAAGGACTTAATATTCCCCTAACTTCTTTCTCGTCTCCCTTGACCTGCATCTCAAACCTGGAAGCTCCACTGAGGCAAACAGCATCCACAAGGACACACTCCTACAATGTACCCAGTTGAGGGAGGAGTTATCCATTTTGCATGAAATAGGCTTTACGTTCATGACAACAACATTTTTCTTACTGCTATAGGTGTCACATTAAATCCAAGAGAAGAAGAAAAAAATACAAAAGCTGGAAAAGATCCCAGTCATTTACAAGCAAAACAGAGGGAATGGAAGTCAATGGAGATGGGAGCAACGTGAGAGCTCTGATGGGGAAGAGAGGCCTAGAAGGGAGTCTGGGCGCTGACTTGATCCCGCATCCTCTGCCACATTGAACAGCCTCTGCACCACTTGCCATATTTTTTCATAGGCTCAGTCACTGGCATGTCAGACCCTCCCAAGAGCCCCATGGCCCTTCCAAGTAGCATACAAGTGGCACATAGAGTGTGGCAACTACAAAACATTAAAGGGAAAAAGGAATCTCCTTCCCCGCCATCATCATTTTTAAAAACTGCAATTGATGTCGCCTGAAGCGAAGGCTCAGAAACCCAATTATACCACATTTCATTCAAGTGTCAGCAATTGGAATAATGGTGCCTGACAGTGAGGGCCCCTATGTGCAACGACGCTGCCATATTATTTTGTGTTGGCCCAGTGTTTTATAAATTCAGGCTTGGAGCCGAGCCCAGTGCTGTTTTCTTTCAAGGTCTTGCTTCCCATGTCCTTGTTCTCAGTTCTTACTGTTCAGGCCTCGTCTTCCCTCCTGCACGCAGGCCTGCCCTGCCCTCTCCTCTCAGACTCACTGGCCTGGGGCACCAGGGGCCGCTCTGTTACTGAAGAGCATATGCTTCACTGGAACATGTCCACAGTCCTTGGGCCAAATGTTTTCTCTATCTGGCCCTGAGCGGCCTTTCGGATTCTGTGACGAGAAGTCACTAAAAACCATGAAGCGGCCACTAGCTCCCTTATCATAGCTATTCTATGTATGATGCTGTTATTACTAGTCAACATTCTCTGAGAGTGAAGAGCAATGCAGCAGGTTCAAATTAGAATGACTCTCCCTTGCCACGTGGCTTCCTACCATGGCCTACCCACAGCCTGTGTGGTAAATAGTCATGCTCTCACAGCCAGCGAGCCGGCCTGAAGCTTCTACTCCCATGAGGGGACTCCACTGGCCTCCACAGCTAGGTGTGCAAACAATTCTCAACTGCCATTAATTGGTTTACTTTGATCTCAGAAGATACACTGGTTCTAGGAAGTATGCCACGTAAGTTTGAGGCAATTCCATTGTAAGAGATAAAGAAGAGCAGTTGGGTTCACCCATTGAGTTTCAGAAGATGATGTGTTCCCATTTTTGTGCCATATAAATCTTAGCCCTCATAATGCTGTCTACAGTGACAAGCAGATATGTGGTCTTCAAATAAGGGATCATAACAACTACGGGTAACGATTGATAGAAAATACAGCTCAAAACCTTACTGGAAGTGTGAACTAAGACAGTATAAAACCAGACTGCATATGATACTAGAAAATGATAGCATATCAGTTTGTAATCCTTCCTGAAACACACTCACCTTTCCCTCCCAACACCAAGACCCAAAGTTTATTTTAATACAAAAGAGGTGGCTAGTAATTCAGAATAGTCTTTGAAAGCATTAACTATCAATTCTTTAGCTAACTGAGATATAAAAGTTTGTTATGCTGTCTTTGCCAAATTGATCACATGATATTAGAATTTGGAGGAAAAGGAAGAATTGAACTACTCCTATCCCCACAAAAACAAATTATGTGATTCCTTAAGAGTGTAACTTTCTTAAAAGTAGAGGGGAAATTTTCTATTTGATAGAGAACAGAATGTAGACAGAATTTTGGTATTTGGTACAAACACTGGTGATTTTTTTCTTTTTTAAAGCAAGATTGCTTTATGGCCAAATGCCTTGGAAGCAGAGAAAGTGCTTACAATGAAAACACTCAAGGGAAAGAACTTAGCAGCAATTCTGCTGGACACAGGCTCTGTATTTCTGATGACTCAGGTGAGAAAGGATGTGGCAGCTTGCGGCATGGAAACATGGGTTGGAAAGAAAACATAGCTGTATTGATAACAACTGACTTACCTCAGCTATTGACCTAACACTGCCTGGGAGATAAGGTTTGTCCCCTGTTCCCTACCTTTGAAGGATTTTCAGGGACTTCCTCCCTGAGCCCCAGCCCTCCACTCCATTCTTTCTTTCATTGCTTCTCTCTTTTCCTCTCCCCTTCCTCTCCCTGCTTCTTAATGTTTACACACCGAGCCTTTTCTACTTGTTTCTGGTAGGATGCTAGATATAGCGCAGATACCAGTCAACCTTCATCCTTCGGAAATGATCCTTTATCTTATAGGCCCTGGCAATCAGTCTATACTTCCGAGTTGAAAAACCGCCAACCTTAATTTTTTTCTTTGAGCTTACTTTCCACCTGATTATTTCTGGTTTGATTTGTCCTTTGGGATACAAACACTTTGCTACTTATTTCAAATTCATTGTAGCTTCAGTCAGTCTATAGTGAACTACAAAGAGCAGAGCTTCTTAGCCAACTGGAACTGGGCATGAAGTGTGAGCAATAAATACACTTTGATGAGTTTGGTTGTTTCCATAGCATGACCTATCCTATCCTGACAGTGAGGCAAGCATGTAGGAAAATAATTTTCAATGGACAAAAGCATTAGGAGAAAGTTCTCTAATCCTCTATAAACTGAGAGAACAGATTAGAGGAGATATTTTAGGGTAATAGCTAAGCTGGAGTCAGAAATAGAGACCATGAATAGGAATTTGGCAGGTGCAAAGTTGACATGGGAAGTCCAGGTTGAAGTGATGATGTGTGGAGAATCATAGTGTAGGGAAATTTAATCTATTTTTAAAAGATTTATTTATTTATGCATACAAGCACTGGGGTATAGGCCAGAGGTGTGGAGGGGTGAGAGGATTCACTACAGAGAGCGGGGAGCAGAACAGGCAGATCAACTGAAGTACACTGCTGAGGGGAGCAGCAGGCACAGCAGGAGAGGTCCGCTGCGCCATGTGGTTCCCCTCACTGGCTGGCAGCAGGGATCGAACTCGTGCTGCAGTGGCTGCGGTTTGCTTCATAGTGTGTTGCTTAACCCACTGCGCCACCAGGGAGGCCCTTAATCTATTTTTTTTAAATGAATGAATGAAGTACAAGTGGGGCAGAAGAGGGAGATGAGATCCAAAAGGTAGTTGGGACTAAGTTCACACATCCCAGATTGCCTAGGACAGTGTGCTCTGGTTATCCTGGTGTGTGACTAATAGTTTTTCCTTTCACTCCCATAGATATCCCTGCCTGGAAGATAAATTATACTATCACCATACTTTTTTTTAAAGATTTATTTATGCATACAAAAACTGGGGTACAGGCCAGAGATGCGGTGGGTAAGAAGATTACCAGAGACAGAGTGAGGAGCGGAATAGGCAGATTGACTGAAACACACTGCTGAGGGGAGTAGTGGGAGAGAAAGGAGAGGTTTGCGCCATGTGGGTCACCTCTCTGGCAGGGATGGAACTGGTGCTGCAATGGTTGTGGATAGCTTCTTAGTATTGCGACTTAACCCCTTGCGCCACCAAGGAGGCCCTCTCACCCTACTTTTATGTAATAATTATAAAACCTGACTTTTACTTTTTAGGTGACGGGGAGTCAATAAAAGGAGGCTAGATTAGAATACAAGAATACTAATGCTGAGCAGATCCAATTAATATCCAGCTTCCTTGGTAGCTCAAGATCTCCAAGTGACTAAGTTTTGGCCAGATAGCTTAAGTGAGATTGTTACATTTTAAAGGTCACTTTAAGGAATGGGAGATATACTTATTGAATCATAAGTATAGGCATATAACATTTGTAAAGCCACAGCCCAAAGGGAACCTAAGTCCTTGGTGGTGTAATGGAGTTGCCAGAGGAAGCCGCTATTTCCTCTTTTCAGAACTTTCTAAAGTGGGAGACAATGCCATTTTGGTTCTTTCTATAATACTCTGTTTCACCAATTACTGACCTGTAGGTCAGTCCCATATTGAGAATCTTTTAGTCTTAATCCCATGGGAGGTATAAGAAGCAATAATTTTAACCCAGATCTCAAGGCCATACTCTAATACAAGTTTACCAAAGAGCCCCATATTTGGGGAATTATTAGACCCTCACAAATAAACAGTTCTCCTTATCTCCTTGGTTCTTTTCTCCACTGATTAGAACCTGGAGTAAAGGGTACTCTTTTTATCCAGAGAGCTCTTCTTATAAACTCAGATCTTGTTTTGCGCATTTTAATAATTCAACTCAAAAAAAAATCTATTGTATTTTAAAGTGCTCTCTGTGAAATGAGAATGATTTTTAATGGCATGGAAGTGGGTATAGAAGACAGAGAAAAAAAGAAAGAGGGGTAAGGAAGGGGCAGACATTTACTTTTAAAGAAACAACAGCATTCTAAATGAAATCACTATCACCAATAAAGAGCTTTCCCATGGATAGTTTCACATTTCTATCTATACCACCAGACTTTGGTATAGAGGAAGAAAAGCAAAGAACTGTTCCTTCATGCAAGTATCTCGATTGGAGAAAATAGATTTTATACATATATATCTATCATAGTATATAATAAATCATACATATATGATTTAATATATACATATTAAAGCAGCCAAAATAAGAGCTTAATGCAAGCGAGCAGTAAAGGAAAAGAAACAAAAGTGGATCTAGCCAGATTATATATTAAATAAAAGGCAATGAATAAGCACTGAGTGAAATTTTATATGTGCACATTACACCAAACCAGTCAAAGATTCTGACCCCTGGCACTGCAGAAATGATGCAGCCATCTTCTTCGTTCTGATGCTTTCAATAAAATCATTCCCAAGAGAGCTAGGGAAAAATTCTCTCTCTCAATAAAATGTGAAACCGTCGGTATTATGAAAAAGCATACTAATAATTGGATAGTGTTCTGAAGTCACTTTCATAAAGCCTCCCTTTTCGCTTCCTTCCTCGGGTTTTAATATTGCCCAGCAAGTCCATCAGATCACAGGGGTTTTGTTGGGGATAGAAAGTTGTAGCATTGATTGGTGCCCTGTGAAGGTGCAGGTCAACAACGCACATATCAACAGAGATAACTTGAGGAATAATGCACTGTGAGTTCCTAAACACAGCTGCCATAATGAGTGTGCGGCTCTACAGCCTCTACTGTGAATACAGAAATAAAGCTGGAGTGGGTCCCTTGCCAGAAGGAAAAGTGGGTTCTCAGTAACAAGAGTTTTCGGTCAAAGTCACACTGAGCTCCACAAATCATGGGCTATGTGCTTGAAGGACTGAGGGAAAGGGTACTGTGATCCTGAAATGGGAGGTTCTAGAAGGTGAAGCCCTGTCAATAGCAATAAAATGAGCATGTGGGATTGGCCCAGAATATTAAAGGATAAGATGCCTGCCGCAGCACCCAGGATGGATGAAAGTTTGCAGTCACAACAATTAGTGCCAGTTGACAAGGTCTTTTAGAAACATGTCAGCAGAGGGAGTCCACATATGGTACCTCTTTTACACCTTTCCAAAGTGGGGAGAAGAGTGGGAAGAGGCGGAGAGATGTTGACAGTAAACATTGGAGACAAGGGAGGTGAAGAATTTTTTTTAAGAAAACAAGCAAAAGGCAACTCCTCAGCCTTAGGATAAGCCAACGGGAGTGAGCACTTCTGGTCTTCTCAGCTACCCAATCTCATTGTCTCTACCATCGGAGGCAGCTTGACCGCTCACACTGGGCCAACCCACCATATGCAGATGGCCCTGCAGAGGCTGTCACTTGACCAAATCCCCTTGGCAAGTTCCCTGATCTCATCACCTAAGTCTTCCTTACTCTCCTACCCTCTCCCAATCTCATAGGGTCAACTCTGCCATCCCCTATACTGATGTGCTGGCCAAAGAATTCAGCTGAGGATGTACTGGCCTGGCACTGTTATGCTCCACCCGACTGCCAACAGATAAAATCAGGCTAAAAGATCTCCACTCTAGGACTGAAAGTGGAGAGGAGAAAATGCGATGTGTGGGAACAAGGGCCATCCTACACTGGCGGGGACGGTAGACAGCAGGCTGCAGACCAGGCAGACTTGGAAGCTTCTCAGACTGATTTGAGTGCTCGCCAGTTGAGTCAGCTTTTCCCCAGGAGTCTGGGCCTACTTCCATAGTACACCCCAAAGCGTGGGGCCCATCTCAGTATACTCAGATTTTCCCTATTTTGACGGAGATGTTTTCACTATCAGTAGCAGCATTCAGATAGGGTAAGGAAGTTTAGAGCCAGAGAGAAGGGGGAGACATGAATTCAGTATTTTGAGGGAAGGGCCAAAGAACAAGTCATTTCCATCTCTTTTCTTGGCCACTTGTCTGCACTGGGAACTGCACAGGAGTTTTCTCACGTGCTGAACTCCTGGGAAATAGCATAAGTGCTATGTGGACTACTCTTTAATTTTCAAAACCAAGTGTAGGCAACAATGTTCAAGTTTAGGATACCATATCATTTTATTCTTCCTCTCCTGAGACCACATGGCCGCTTTATTCTTATTCCTTTCAGGAACTCCAGGAAGTTTGTCAAAATGTAACAGCTCTGACATCTGAAATAATAATATCTGGTGGTAATATGTCCTCGAGGGAAGGTCTTAGCTTTTTTCATTGGGATTAGAGAGCTAAATCTGTAAACCACTAAATAGAAAGGAGAGATGTACTTGTGGAATGTAGTTTCCACCTGTTTAAAGTGCATTCCTCTAGGGGCCTCCCTGGTGGTGCAGGGGTTAAAGTCTCAGCACTGTTAAGCTATTGCCAGCCACTGTGCCATGAGTTGGATCCCCAGGCAGGGAGCTGACCCACATGGAACAGCAGACCTCTCCTGTCTTGCCCGCTGCTCCCCTCAGCAGTGTATTTCAGCCCATCTGCCTGTTCTGCTCCCCACTCTGGCTTTGGTGAATCTTCTCACCCTCTGTACCCCAGCTCTTGTATGCATAAATAAATAAAAATAAATCTCTTTTAAAAAGTAAATAAAGTGTATTCGTCTAGCCAAGGAGGACCTGAACCTGCTCCAACTCCTCAGTTTCTTTCCTTGGTCTTTACTCTTCCTCGGAAAATCTAGTTCAGCCCAACTAAGAAAACCAAGGGGGGAAAAAATCTTTCTTCTTAACTCGATCAGGCTGACTCATCTACTTGGGTGAAGGCAAGTGAAGGGGATACTGGGAGAGACTATACACAAAGATGTGTGTTCCCATGAGGCGGGGCTGAGAAGAGAGTGTTCTCTGAACACAGAATCTTTGTCTGTGGTCCTTCCCCAGAGATAACTAAAGTATAGAGCACTTGACAAATATAGCCTTAGTGTCAAAAATAAACAGTCTTAGGAGGGAAATTTTACACAATGGCTCATCAAGAAATAGTTGTCTGACTTGGGTTATGGGGGTAGGTTCTTGGAAACTGAAGATAAAACATAGTCTGTGTTCTTCCAGGCAACCACCTACTTCTCCTTCAGATTCAGCAGAGGGCCACATGGACCCCAGGCTTCCCCTCTGTGAAACAGGAAATTTAGACAAGGACAGCATCTAGAGTTCTGCTCTTTAGCATGACTGTCCTACCAGATGCTTAGCAAAAAAGGGGCCACAAAGATTATCGGACCCTTCCTCTGCTGTGTATCAACACCAAAGAGTCTAAGAACGTCACTGTGACATTTAACATTGACTTGTTTTTGAAAATGGAGTTGGAAATGAAAATTGAACATTAATTTTTCTATCCTCTTTAGCTTTTATGAGGAAAAGTCATCACCAGCTCCATATAAAGAGGTTTTGTATACATCCTCAAATGAGAATATTATTTTTAAAAAAAGTTATTTTAATCCTTATTTTTAAAAAAGTTGCTTTTGTCTCTTTCTAAGTGAGATTGGGATCCTCTGTGTATGTTTGCTTTTTCAGTTTTTTTTTAATATTTATGTATTTATTTATGCATACAGGAACTTGGGGTGTTGAACTTGGGGTGTTGGCCAGAGGTGTGGGGGATGAGAGGATTCACCAGAGATAGAGTGGGGACCAGAACAGGTAGATTAAAATACACTGCTGAAGGGAGCCATGGGTGATATAAGAGAGGTCAGCTGTGCCATGTGGGTTCAGTTTCCTGGTCAGGATCGAACTCAGGCCATTGAGGTGGGCCATCACATGGTGATAGCACTGAGGCTTAAACCCTCCACCATGAGGGCAGCTCATGCTTTTTTAGTTCTTCTCATTTGGGAGCCTGAACCCCAACATTAGGGATTATATATACAAGGTGAGTCATTGCAACAAACAGCAAAACATCATGGTGATTTTTATTAAAAATAAAATTTAAATTGTAAAATGTCTCTTATTAGAAAATGTTGCTTCTTATTATACATGAAAAATAGGAAGCCTATTCACACCAAGAAATCTTTGTTCCTACTATGTTCAAGGCACTGAGTCAGTTCTGATAACAGCCTTGCATATTTCAAATCACATCAGATGAATCTAAGCGCTAACAACATAAATCATATCCTAGGACCCCAGAGAAGAGCTATGACTAGGAGGACCCTGTGTTACAACTTCAATGTTATCTGTGAGGAAACTGAAGTCAGGTGCATGAGGGATTTTTCCTTAGCACTTGACTCCAGTAAGTGGCTGAGCCAGGTCACTGAATTCCAATCTACTGTCCTGCCCCAATTCAGATAAGCAGTGGAAGAGTTTACAAAATGTTGTTTTATAGTCAAGCTAAATTTGGGCCTAGTAGTCTTTCTCTCTTGTTCCTGTTTTGTTGTTGTTGCTTTCTTATTTTAAAAAAAGTTGCTTTGGTTTGTTTCATTTTTCTAAATCAATTGACTTGAACAGGGATACTGAATTACTCAAAATGGTCTAACTCAACTCCAGGTTCCCTTAATATCTTAGGATCAAAGACATTTGGAATAAGGTGACTTGGAAAATGGAAGACAGATAACTGAGAATAAGGGGACTGGGAGCAGGGCAGCTACAGCCCACACCTTTATCACTGACATAAGAAACAAACTCATTCATCTGATAAAATCACAGCCACCCAGGGAAGCAAGAGAGGGTCTGCTTGTCCTGGGGTGCCAGCAGAATTCCAGAGACAGGGCCTTCTTAAGGACATGGGGAGTTAATAACAAACACAGAATCAGCCCATTCTTCTGTCAGATACTGTCACTATTTAACACTGACCCCAATTCAGTTCTGGAAATGTTTTGCTTTCTCTTTAAAAAACTGGGTTTGGTTTTGTTTTTCTTTTTATTTATATATATTTGACATCAATTGTGATCCCCATTTCCCACCACCAGTTCACCAGTGCACCATCACCTCAGTCCCTTGTGCTGTTTCTGCCCTCATCCCATTGCCTTCCCCTACCCCTCCCCGCCCCCCACACACAAAGTGAAAAAAACTGTGTCTTTTAAAAATGAAAACAAACCTCTTCTCTCTAGGCAGGTGTGCAACCAATGGTGTCGTGCACACACACACACTCACATACACTCACAGTCACTTAACAAGAATGAGAGGGCGTGATCCCAAAGGCTTTCCAACCTCCTGTCCAAGGAGACTTCCCAGCTAGCCTAATCACTCTAGCAATAGAACACCTGAGCATTTGTCTCTTGGCACAAAGGAGAAGAGAGGAACCAGGAAGCAAGTTCTGTCGGACAAATAATATCTGAGGCTAGAAAAAGGCAGCAGATGCTTTCCTGCTTAAGGGGCCTTAACAAGCAAGTTAGAGAAACCATCTATTTACAGGTTCAAATGTGACTCGGCCATTGCTTTGAAGTAGCTGAGTTGATAGAGTCTGCCCTCCATCAAAAATTTTCAAATAATAATAATAATAAAATTTGAAAATTATGATAATTATGTGTTCTGTACCCTGGATAGGGGCAGACTACAGTGAAGCATATTTTCTAATGTAATTAAGGCTTTCAGCTGACCCCTCCCAACTGCAATTGTTATTTCAAAAGTGAATTAATAAATCATGTCCATCCAGCCTGCTCAGCATAAAAATTTATCTTGAGCATTCTTGTTGCAACCTGCTAGCTCTGACTCATACCAGGAAGGGAGAAGCTGGGCGAACTTCCGCTAGATTGGATGGTTCTGAAACCCAACTTCGGGTAAACTTTTTGGGAGAAGGTTTCAGCTGAGACATCTGGAACCATTTCGAAGCTTTATTAGAAACAATATGCAAATAGTCTTTCTTCTCTTTTCACTTATGGTTCCTTATGCTAAACTCGAAGCAATTCCTGCTGAGGCCTGGATACCCAGGGGATTCTGGTCTCCTGTGGTTTACACAGAGCACTTTAGCTATCATGATGAATTAGTGTAAGGCCTGGTAATGCACCTTTGAGTATGTGAGGCCTTTTAAGGCTCTTGGAGGTCAAGTCTGTGGCTGTATAAAGTACATTTTCCCTGGTAGACCACAGTCTCTGATAGCCTGCAATGTTGTATTGCTATTCATCACAGGTTCCAGATTCCAAATGTCCAAAATCACCAGTTTGCTTTTCTGGACATTAGATGTTTTGGACCTGTGCTGATTCAAGGTAAATATTTACCAGGGAGGCCTGGTAAGAGCACTTTGTGTGCTTGGTGAAAGAGTAATGTGTCAATTCAGAGGAGAGGCATCATTTTTCTCTTTGTCCAAACACAGAGTGGGTGCAAAACCCTGGGCAGGGCACTAGAAATCTCCCTGGACCTGGAGGTATGGATTATAGTGAGGGAGAATTCTGCAGAGTCCCTTTAAAAAAAGGCACATGGGGGAGGGGGTCGGGCACATGTCCCAGAGGCCTCCCTAACCCATGTCATTTGCACAAGTAGATGACAAGGCGGACACACAACAGACAAGCCATAGCCTCTAGTGACAACTCACACTAGCTGTTTGACTTAAAGCAATGTTTTTATTTCTTTTGGATACTGATTCCCATTGGTGAAATGAGAGAATTGCAGGACCATGTTGGTGTTCTTTACAAGGCTGCTGTTTTCTTCAGCTGTGTTTTTGCTAGCTTGTGCTTTTTGTTAGGTACAGAGAAATGTATCAGTGATGGAACTTGAAAGAGGCACCATATCCTGTACTATATTATCTCCCCAGTTCTCAGTATCCTTTATCAATCTCCTGTACTTTCTTAGCTATGTGACCTTTGATGATTCCCTTAATTAATCTAAATATCTGTTTCCTATCCATTAGTTGAGATGAAAGTAGAACTTACCTTAAGGACGGTTGTGAGGGGGCCTCTCTGGTAGTGTTAGAGGGAAAAGGTAGTCCTGAATGGATTATGGGTGTGTGGACTCCAACCCCCACTCCAGACCACCAGTGTTCCAGAACCACAGATCCGATAAGATGATTATCGAAGAGTGGATCACTGGGACCTGAGCATGGAGTTGAGCAGCCAGGCTGGCTATAAAACCAGAGAGGGGAGTCTTGGGCTCTTGCTTCCTTTGGAGCCATCTCACTTGACTTGGAGCCAGCTCTCAACACGCCATTGCTTAGAAGATCTGGTAGGATATTTACGGGTTTGTATTCCTCTCTTTCCCTTGGTATTATTACTATTTTATTCCCCTTCTTTCATAAAATAAAACCCATTAATAGCTTTTGTCACATGTACCTGAAGTTGGGACTTATTATAAAAGTCTTCTGAGCGCGCGGGTGAGGACCCAGTGAGGGGAAACCCTTTTTATATTAGGGTTTTTATTTATTAATGGGTTTTTATTTTACAAAAGAAGGGGAATAAAGTAGAAATAACACCAAGGGAAGAGAGGAATACAAATCCATAAATATTTTACCAGATTTTTCGAGCTGGAACGCAATGGCGCATTGAGAGCTGGCTCCAAGTCAAGTGAGATGGCTCCAAAGGAAGCAAGAGCCCAAGGCTCCCCTCTCTGGTCTTATAGCCAGCCTGGCTGCTTAACTCCATGCTCAGGTCCCAGTGATCCACTCTTCGATAATCGTATTATCGGATTTGTGGTTCTGGAACACTGGTGGTCTGGAGTGGGGGTTGGAGTCCACAAACCTATCTGTGTAATCCATTCAGGACTACCTTTCCCCTGAACAAATTGACAGGTGATCTTGCATCAACAGGGGAAGCCAGGACCCTCCCTGGTAGCTCGGCAGCTTGAGCGCAACACTGAAGCATCCGCAGCACAGCAGCGCGAATTGGATCCCTGGCCAGGGAGGGGACCCACTTGGCACCACAGACCTCTTCTGCTTCGCCCGCTGATCCCCTCAGCAGTGTGTTTCAGTCAGTCTGCCTGCTGTGTTCCCCACTTTGTCTCTGGTAAATCCTCTCACCCGTGCTTCTGTCCTGCACCCCAGTTCTTATATGCATAAATAAATCTTAAAAACCAAAACAGGGGAAGCCAATGGAGAATTGAAACCTTGTAAAAAATCTTTTCTGTGGAAGGCTCATGAATGTCCAATATGACAGTTCTTCATTATTAGAAAATATTTTGTCAATCCATGCCAAAAGGAAAAACATCTGGAGGCATTAGTCAAAATGAAACAGCAAATCAAAATTATAGGAAGAAAAAAAATCTTTAAATTCACTCAAATTTTCTAAGAACAAGTTAAGTTCTCTCTGTTACAGGGTAAATTTAATATGAAATGGGTTTTTTTGACTGGGTTTTTACTTGCACGCTTAGAAGACTTTTAAAATAAGTTTTAACTTTAGGCACATTTGACAAAAGTTATTAAAGTATTTTATTTTATAAAAGAAGGGAAATAAAGTAGAAATAACACCAAGGGAAGAGAGGAATACAAATTTGTAAATATTTTACTAGATTTTTTGAGGTGGAATGAAATGGTGTGTTGAGAGTTGGCTTTGAATTAAGTGAGATGGCTCCAAAGGAAGAGCGAGCCCAAGGCTCACCTCTCTGGTTTTATAGCTAGCTTGGCTGTTTAACTTTACTTTTAGGTCCCAGTGATCCACTCTTTGATAATTACATTATCGGATTTGTGGTTTTGGAACACTGGTGGTTTGGAGTAGGGGTTGGAGTTTATAAACCTATTTGTGTAATTTATTTAGGACTACCTTTCCCCCTAACATCTCCACTGTGATTCCAGTTTTATCCAACAGTCATTTTACCTATTTTTGCAAAAAATCAAACAGCAATGTTAGCTGCCCTTGCTGGAATACTCCATAGATGATCAGAGTGAACCTTTGACAACTGGTCCATGCAGGCTTCAAGAACAAGGTCTGTCTCACTAGACACCACCTGGGGGTTTCCTCTGCTCAAGGTTACCAGGCCCTTTTCTTTTCCTGGGTTGTCCAGTCCTGCCAATGGAAGCAAGCTTCCTCACTTTCTTTGGAGGTCTCTGGAACCCTACAAACAAAACATTCGGTTCTCCTCTTCTTGGTGAAGTTCAAATTCAACTTCCCAGAAGAATTCCAGTCAAAGCCATACCATGAAATGGGTTTCCAATTTTCCAGTTGAACTGACAAAATTCCCTATTGAAATTATGCAAATATAGACTCATTGCCACAAGTCGTCAAAATTGCTACCACTTTTTCATACTATGCTGGTATCAAGGAGAGAGAAAATGCAAACACGTTAGCTCTGCTTAAAAAATGCAACATTGCTCCAGGTCCTGGTCAGTCAAAACAAGAAAACTTTTGAGTCACATTTATCTCCAACAGTCTCTTCAGTCCTTTGTAGGAAATTTCACTGTCAAGAGTTCCACCAACTGCAGACAGTTGAGGTCTTTTTTCCCTTAATTTCTCCAGAAACAATTTCTGCAGATATTAAACCATTGGAGTACAATGGTTTGTTGCAGGACAATCAAAATTGACAATTTACATACAGATTGTAACAAGGTGGTCCCAGGAAAAGGGGAAGTTCCAGGATCCCCACCCCACCTTAAGTAAGATGGAGCTGAGCAGGGATAAAAAGAAGCTGAGGATAAAAAGACAGAAAGAAGGAAGCAGGGTGGAGAGCATCAAGGAAAGTTGGAGGAGGTATGTGGAGCAGAGAGACATGTGAAGAAACTGTGCTTACTTTTTTTGGTCCTGGACTGGTTAAAACAGATGTAGGTGAGAGACCTGTGGGGAGCTTAACAATGGCAGCTTTTATCTTGTTTTTTGTTCTTTCCTCCCAGATTTGCCTGACTCTTTTTTTTTTTTTAAGATTTATTTATTTATGCATACAAGCACTGGGGTACAGGCCAGAGGTGTGGGGGGTGAGAGAACCCACTAGACAGAGTGCGGAAAAGAACAGGCAGATCTACTGAAGTACACTGCTGAGGGGAGCAGCAGGTTAGGCAGGAGAGGTGCCTTCACCATGTGGATCACCTTCCCAGCCAGCGGCAGGGATCAAATTTGTGCTGCAGTGGCTGCAGTTTGCTTCATAGTGTGTTGCTTAACCCACTGCACCACCAGGGAGGGCCCAGATTTGTCTGACTGTTTCTGACCCTTTTCTATGGGTCTCTACTCAAAGGTACATTAGAATTGTGGCAGGCTTTCAGATCTTGCTTTGGGGCAATCCTATTTGGCTGGACTTTTACCCTCAAGGGGATGGATAACTTTGAATGCTTGATTTAGTTAACTATAGTCTTTGTCTTTTCTGTATTGTTTACTAATTGTATTAAAGTTCCTTTCCATTAAAAATCTTACAAATGAATGGCATTTAGAGCAGGCAGGTTTGGGGGTTCTGAGGTGTCCCTTTCCCTGTCCTGTAACAATATCAGGTACTGAAAGGTTTTATACATGTTTCAGAAAAAACAGTGTTAACATTTCTGTACATGCAAAGTTTTACCTTTTCCCCCAAAGTTTTACCTTTTCCCCCAGTGACAACACTTCCCTTCAGTTTTACTTTACTAGATAAACCAAATAGGACAAATTTATCTAATGTCTTTACCAGGAGGAAAGAGAGAAAGTTTTTGGAATGTCTCAGGAGCTCCACAAAATTTCCTTCGATCAACCAAATGACAAACTGCCAATTTTTACTTCAATTTCGATTTCTGGGAAACTTTGTCATAAATATCAGAAAATGATAGCACAACAATATTCAATCTCTATGAAAGCTCCAGTTCAGTCCAAAAACCTTAAATTGTTCCAAACTCCTATTTTCCTGATAGGACATCCAATTCCCTTCTCCAGGCTTGAGAAACAGAGTGCAATGCCCCATGTCAGGTACCACTTGTTGCGTCAAGCAAAACCTCAAAAAAGAAACAGGAATCATGAAATAGGCTGTAGGATAGAGGATCCCCCCAAGAGCAGGATCCCAGTCTCCTTATTGACAAGAAGAGGTGGTCAAACTGAATATTGGATTATGAGCTTTGGTGAGGGTGAATAGATACCTGATTCCCACCCATGACTCAAATTTTATTAACAAGGCTTTCACTGATGAGTCCATGGGCACAACGGTGTTGCCACAGGGCAATCAAGCATCCTCCTCTTATCTAACTTGAAAGGAGCCTTGTGTGCTACACCCACACCCGGACAAGTAGCTGACCCACATGGCATGGCAGACCTCTCCTGTCTCGCCTGCTGCTCCCCTCAGCACTGTATTTCAGTCAATCCACCTGTTCTGTTCCCCACTTGGTCTCCAGTGAATCCTTTCACCCCACACAACTCTGGCCTACATCCAAGTTCTTGTATACATAAATAAACAAATCTTAAAAAAGAAAAAAAAAAGTGTTGTGAAGATTCAATGGGAAAATACACATGAAATTCATAAGTATTTAGAAAGTGTTAAGCATCCATAGTACCTCCAGATTTAGTATTCCCTAGGATCAGGCTCTATATTCTTTCTTCTACATTTTTGGTCATTGCATTCTTTTCCTATAACTGCTGAACAAAAACTGAGTGAATTCAAACCATGAAATCTGTTACCTCTTAGGTCAAAAGCCTAGAAGTCTGAGAACATTGTACCAACAGGGCAATATTCTCTCTGAAAGCACTGAGGAAATATCTGTTCCAGAATATCTCCTAGCTTCCAGTAGTACTTAGTATGTGGCAGGATAATATAATTATCACAAGGTGTTCTCACTGTTGTATGTGTGTCTTTATCTCAATTTCCCCATTTTAAAAGAATTTTAGTCATAGTATATTAGGCTCTTTCCCAACTCCAGTATGGCCTTATCTAGTTACCTCTATAACAACCTTATTTCCTAATAAGGCCAAATTCTGAGGTACTGAAGATTAGGATTTCAACATATAAATTTTGGGGAGGGAGAACACCAATCAATCTACAACAGTTACAGACATATCCCTTGTATTTCTTTTGAGATACAAGTTAACTTCATAAGCCTCTTCTGTCCCTGCCCATCAGAGTGAAAAAGCTCTTCCTTCTTTAGCATCCTAATAGAACTTCTTGTATGAATCTCTTAGTTGATACTTGTTCTGATAAGTCCATATAACGTTAAATATAATTGTCCCATATGCATTTTACATCTTTAACTGTATATTTGTGTCCTTCCCAGTTTCTAGAGAGCTTCAATGTAGAGCACAAACCTAACAACCACTTTAATTAAGATAATAATTGAAGAAAACAGAACAGTCCTTGAAAACTTTACACAAGTCTAATGCAAACACATTTATGTCTTTCATAACTGTTCTATATACATATGACCCTTCAGAAATGTTCTGTCTAGACATCCAACCATAGCTTACTCATAGCTCTCTTGTTCCCCTGGTGGCCACTTGGATTCAACCTGTAGAGTCAGTGCTACTAAGTTCTTGGTTGAGCTTTCACTGTGCTAAAGAAGCTGTCAGGGAGCATTAAGTTGACTTTCTGGGACCCAGCATCAAATGCCTCTTCTGCTAAGCATGACTCTGACTTTGTCCTGACAATTAGGCAATGTTTTTTCTAAGAGGCAGTGAGAGCCCCAAATGTTGTTTCACAATTGTGGTGCACAGAGCACCATCTCGTCTCAGGTGCTTGTCTTCAAGAAGCAGTGGAGGAAGTCTTGGGATGCACCTTATGGACCGCTTCAGTAGGTCAAGTCCTTGTTCAAGCTGACTTAATGGCTCTTCCTCACTGGACTGAGGATTACATGGTCCAAATGGCTGTTCCTTGCTGCTGCTGACAAATTTGCCTGATACCAACTTGCTGTCTGTGGAGCTAGATTTCAAGAAATTAACATTTTGTATACATTTATACTGTTTTATACTCAATTCTTGAGACAATCCATGGGCTTTTTATTTTACCAAGGTGTCCTCTTGGAAGACTTCTGCTTACCCTGTGTCTCACTCTAACAATTAGGGTCTGCATTCATTTCTAGGCTCATTTGTGCATTTAACCAAATCACTCTAGCTAGTTCTAAGGAACCTAACTGCAAAACCAAAATCTTTTGAGATCAGTTACATTTCAAAGAAGACTTACCTTTAACGTTGGTCCAAAATATTAACTTTACAAACATTTTAAAAGTAGGGTGGGTACTTTAAAACTAGTACTTGTTGAGAAAAACAACCAACCTAGAATGAAAGGGACAAGCAAAATGCATAGAGCAGAAGTGAGGATTCTCAAGGTCACTGGAGCTCTGAGCATGAGGCAAGCACGAGAGCTAGGTCCCACACTGTGTGCTGAGATGACACAGGAGAAGACACTGCCACCTGCAGAGTGCCAACATTCCCCCCATGGGTTGTCATACAGGACAATAAAGGAAGCCAGGCAGCTGCCATCCTCCTGTTTGTGTGTAATTTAAATAGGAAGTTCTAAACAGACTCAGAGAGGAAAGCCATGCTTCTTCACACCCATGTTCACAGGAGATAGGTGGCTGGGCAGCACGTTAGGGGGTGTGTCTTGACAGCCTAGCTCTAAAGCATTGATCCTTAGATCACCAAAAGCTGGTGGTAAAGAACCTTTTTGAGAGCCAGGTGAGAACCAGTTGGCCACCCTTAACAGAGGCGACTAACAAGAATCATAAAACCAGAGTAACAGTCACCAGCAGATAGTTGCCCAAAACAGCCTACTGAAGTATCTGACTTTAAGATGCTGCTTAATAAGTCAGAAGGAAAAAGAAAAATGCCGGATGGTTTCATTTATGGGAGGAATATGGGTGAACCACCTAAGAGGTCAGGGAAATAAAACATAATAACAATAAATTTTAAAAATAAACTAACAGGCAACTAACTATAAATCAGAGATCTTCTGTAGGTGAGAGGGAGGGAGAGGGATCAAAAAGAGGAGAGACGAGCTCAAGGGACTATACCTGAAGGTGCACGGTGAACTGGTGGGAAGTTCACAAAGACTACGCTTGAGAGGAGAAAGCATACATGGTACAAAAATGAAGACTGATGGAAAGTATATAAAGACATCAATAATATAAAAAAGATCCTGCTTCCACTAATAGTCTGTTTCCTTAACATGTTGTCTAATATTACACATATAAACTCTATAGATAGATATGTGATTAGGGATGTCATTGTTGATCCTTAGAAAAAAATAGTTTCTTTTATTCTCTTAAAAATAAACTGTACTAAAAATTTATGCAAGAGCTACCTGCTCCTCCATAGGGTAATATCATCTAAAGGTAGTTGACTCAAGTCTGGGGAGAGTTGGGACATAGTTAAAAGTCCTGTGAGGATGGGGTCAGTCCAATAAGAGATGCAGAAGAACTCAGAATAATCCACCACCCCTTGGTGGAGACTGGGGGTGGAATCAGATTTCTGCTGCAACACAAAGTGAAGAGACCAAGTCACATCTCCTGAAGTAATGAAGCCGTGGTTGTCTCCTCAAAAAATACATGAAGGACTAGGGAGACCTCAGGGTGAGCCAAGACCTTGGGGTGAGTTGTATGGGAACAGGTGAGAGATAGTGAATAATCACTGGTGTTCATTTATAATGAAACCAAGATGGGAGAAAAATGGAAAATATCAGTAGGCT
This sequence comes from Galemys pyrenaicus, assembly GCA_019455555.1. Taxonomy (NCBI): domain Eukaryota; kingdom Metazoa; phylum Chordata; class Mammalia; order Eulipotyphla; family Talpidae; genus Galemys; species Galemys pyrenaicus. The sequence goes on along the minus strand of JAGFMF010011799.1, from coordinate 5,115,217 downwards.
CCTTCAATTATGTTTATGACTTTCTTCCTTTATTTTTTGAAGTTGATTGATTGAAAACTCCTCTGAGCCATTTAACAAAGCATTACTTACATTAAGCTTGGGAAAAATACCAAAGAGAATAGCACGTTGATTCTACTAATAACCTCTTACCTTATCAAAGTAGAAATTTTTAAAAATCTAATTACCTCTTTGCCAGACTTCTGACTTATTCGCGTTTTGCTTTTTGCCCTGTGTAAAGTGTGCCCGGTACTGACTGATACAAGTAGTTTTTAGCAGTATTAATGTAGATGTAGGTTTAGTTGCCTGATAGGGAAATCAAAAGCAACAATAAAATTACCATTTTTCTGCGAGGTAAAAAGCTGTAATTTGTGTGTGTGTCCCGTACAGCATTAGGAGCCTGACATGGGACTGCTGTTCTTGATCAAGCGCAGCCGAAATGGCGCTCTCTAAAGCTGAAACCCAAGTTCCTTCTCCGTTGTTACTTTGTCATTTCTGGGCTGTTACTCTTGTTTACAGTGTGCATTACACTTCAGTCAGCAGGAAGGCAGTAAGGGGAAAGAAAATGCACATCTCTTCTCTTTCAGGACACATGATAAGAATTGTTTACCTCATTTTCCCTGGCATAGGATGGATGGGCAACATTTAGTCACGTGGCCACAGCTCACTGTAAAGCGGACTGGGAGATGTAGTTTTATTTCAGGTAATACTATGACCTGCTGAAATTTGGAATCTTCTCTTCATCTTTGGTTTTCAATAGTTTAATTATGATGTAAATATGCCTGCTTTTCCTCCTATTAGCCTGCTTGGGATTTTTCAACCTTCTTAATAACAAAAATATATAACTTTAGTCACGTTTTGGAAATATTCACCCATTATTTTTTCAAATAGTTTTTCTAATCCATTCCTCTTTTTTGTCCTTGGACTCCAATACAAGTATTTTTGTTATTACATTACCTTGCTTTGAAACTGTGCTTATTTTTTAAATCTTTTATTCTCTTCATTCTTCAGATTGATTAATTTCTAAAAGCTCATTGACTCTGTTATTCATTTCCATTCTTGTGTTAAGTCTATCCAGGTACACTTTTATTTTATATATGTTTTCTAGAAATTCAAATACAGTCCCTCTTGGATTTAAGTAATAAAATGCTGAGCTATTCTATCTTTCTATTAATTGCAAGCATATTGTCATCTACATCATTGTTCATAATTATGTCTGCTCAACATCCTGTTCATTAAAATACTGGTTTTCATGAACTGTCATTTTTCTTAAAAATGACTAACATTTAATGAGATTTTTATATGTCAAGTAATTTTGAATTATGTTTTTAAACATTGTAAATATTTTGTTATGAATACTTTGTATAATTTATAACCCTCTAAAGAGTTAGCTAGATACATGAATGGATAAGTATATAGGTAGGTAGGTAGGAAGGGTTAGGGTTAGAGATGATGTTACTGTTGTTTTAGGAGGCAATTAAATGAATAAGTTTCAGGCTAAAATCTTCTGTCTCTTGGGCTACAGTTCAAAACTCACTCTGTCTGCCCTTCCTCTCTGCCTTCTTATTTCCCTCTCCTTTCCCTTTTCTTTTCTTTGTTGTTACAGGACTTGCAAGGAATAGGCAGGGGGGAGTGTAAAGTTCATTTTCATTTCAGTTTGAATACAAGAGATAAAAATGCAATGAAATTCTCGCCGATGATTTAAGAGCCCATCTCTTTCTTGGTGGGACCATTCCAAAGTATGGAAAATTGAAGTAAAAATAATTTTATTTCAGCGAAAATGCAGTATAATACGAGATCACACAGATTTTTTTAAAAATATAGAACAAATAATATACCTGTGTTCCTCATATGCTTTTCACCTAATGATAATCTAATTTTAAGGACAGAAAGATCATTTCCAAGATATAGAATGCATCATGAAGCATCACAGTATATTGGCTCTCAGATCATAATCTGTAAACTTCTACAGCTCTCTGGATTTACTGTAAAGTACTCAGGAATCTAAAAACACAACAAATGCATGAATAAATGTTTACATTGAGTCTGAGAATTTTAAAGGTTAAGCATTAGCACAATTTCAAAGAAAAATAGAATCCACCAAAATAAAAGAAATCATCTTTATGATCCATTAACAGACAGAGGTTGGAGGTAGGAGAATTAGAGGTATTTATAACCTACAAAATTACAGTTATAAGATAAATTTGTATTAAGGATATAGTGTATACTGAATAGTATATTATGTACTTGAAAAATTGCATATTTGAAAGTTGAAGGGGAAGATATGAAAATTTCTCATCAAAAAAAGAAAAAAAAATGTATGTCTTTATGTGGTGATGGCTGTTAACTAAACTTACTGTGGTAACTATTTTGAGATACTCGTCAGTCAAATATTATGTTGTGCACCTGAAACTACACAGTGCTATAGAAAAATTATATCTTAGGGAAACTGAAAAAATAAGAAATCATATCTTCAAATTAATAGAAATTTAAAACAGATTTGAAAATAATAATAATCATTTTTTAAATCTGTTAAATTCCTATTCATTTTTTAAAAATTTGAATATTAGAAGAACGAATTCAACAAAAATTGTTTGTTTTAAGATATTTCTTGCTCTCAAAAATTTTTCTTGAGTATTTTTGATCACTGATGAGCACTCTCTTAAGCGTCTAAGTATAGACTGTTATTTGGCACAAATTACTTATGAACATGGTGCCTTATGGTTTTCTTTCTGTGTGAAATGGGCTTAATAAACCTATTCCATTGACTTCTTTTGAAAAATTATTTTAAATTAATAAATACAAAGAAGTTAGAACATCTGGCATATGATGAATGCTATTTAAATGTTAATAACTATTACTACTATGATAAATAATACTGGAATTGGACATTGAGTTACTTTTGCTTTAATATCCTGAAACTATTTATATGTCTTCTTACACTAACGTCAGTTAATGTATGTAAAGTTCGCTTTGTATAAAGCACACTGCAAGTTATTCACCCACAGGAAGCACAGTTCTAACCATTTCTCCACTACTGATTGGCTGTATAACTATCTATAAAATCCTTTGCATCACTTGAAGCATATCAGATTCTTCATCTGTAAAATACCAGCCTAATGTTACTAGCAGGTTGGTTTGTGTTTTGGTCACCAGGGCCTCACACAGTACCTAAAATATAGTGTCATTAAATAATAATCATCAAAATAAAGAATAGCAGTATCTCACAAGCATGATTATGAAACAATGAATGAAATGTTCTCTTGAGAGTCCTTGCTATGCTGAAGTTTATCACCACTTATTAGGACATTTCTAGTAAATAGAAATTAAATTTGACTATTATTTTAAATCATGAAAATTTTCAAAATATAATGTGTTAACCTTTACCAACCAATAATCAACTGATGACAAACATAATATTATTTTCTGGCATTAGAAAAGGTCTCAAAAGAGGGCCCTCCCTAGTGGCGCAGTGGGTTAAGCAACGCACTATGAAGCAAACCGCAGCCACTGCAGCATGAGTTAGATACCTGCTGCCAGCCAGGGAGGGGACCCACATGGCGCGGCAGACCTCTCCTGCTGTGCCCGCTGCTCCCCTCAGCAGTGTGTTTCAGCCCATCTGCCTGTTCTGTCTCCTGCTCTGTCTGGTGGATTCTCTCACCTCCCTGCACCTCTGGCCTGTACCCCAGTGCTTGTATGCATAAATAAATACATCTAAAGAAAAAAGAAAGAAAAGAAAAGGTCTCAAAAGAGGTCTCTTTTGGTCCTCGTAGTTACCTATAGCAAGATTAGATATGAAGGGGAATTTTGTGACTAAGAAGCAGGGTATTTTCTATAGCAGATCTAATAAGTTGAAACAATATTTCGATGTCTTTTCATGTTGTATCTACAGAGCATGGCACACTGGACTCTGACCCAGGAATTCTGACCCTCTTAGCCATCACTGACTTCTAGAAAAAGAATGGATTTCCTGTATGTAGTTCATGTGTGAGCACCATGTGGAAATACTTGGGCTGTTGTCATTCTAATTAATGTATTTTATGTATACATTAATTATGCATTACACACCACACACACACACACACTTTGAAGCCAAAATTTCAACAATACAAGAAGAATCAATCTCCTTCCTAAAAAAAAAAAAAAAAATGTAGTTACTCATTTTCAAAAAAAATGAGAGATACTTTACAAAATGTCAAGACTTACAAGATATCTAGGGAAAAATACAGTCTCTCTTTATACAATAAGATGCTCTAAATTCTGTGGGTTTATACTTAGTTATATACCAAAACACACTGATAATCATTAGAAGGCTTAAGGGTCTGAGGAACATCATTATTTTTACATGACTGGAAAGATCTGTACATAAATAGGAGGGAGCAACTTGTAGCGGTTGCCTTGTTCATATGATTAACCATTCATGCGTTGACTCTTTTATTTATATATTCACACTATTTACCCATTATTTTACCTACCCATTTCCTGAAAATATGATCTGGATATAACATCACCCTTTTCTTATGCTTTTAACAAGTTCACACAATATTAGAAAAGTGAAGCTTGATAACAGAAGTGTGTTTCCTAACTCTATCTAAAGCCTCAAAGTTTCTCTTATAAAGTCATTAAAAAGTATGATGTAGACAAATGGCTCTTAAATTGGAAATAAGTTATTTTTTTTAAAGATTTATTTAGTCATATAAGAACTGGGGTACAGGCCAGAAGTACAGGGGATGAGTGGATCCACCAGACACAGAGTGGGGAGCAGAAAAGGCAGAATGACTGAAATACACTGCTGAGAGGAGCAGTGGGTGAGGCAGGAGAAATCTTTTGAACCCATGTGGGTCACCTCTCTGGCTGGCAGCAGGGATCAAACTCGTGCTACAGTGGCTGCGTTTTGCTTCATAGTGCATTTCTTAACCCACTGTGCCACCAGAGGAGGGCCCGGAAATAAGTTATTAATACACAATTAAACACTAATATATATAAAAGTAGATTTCCTATAGGGTTGGATTTCTATTTTTTCTTTTAATGTTCTCATCTATATTTTTGAAAATCATTAATTTTAAGCATGACATTGTTTATTCAATATAGAGCCATAATTTCATGTTTCAATATATAAGTCCCCTATCTTAAAAAAATCAACAAATACATAATAATAAATATCCTTTAAAGATAATAATCCCTAAAAACAAATCATGTATCTAAAGGAAAAGAGTTATGTTGATAGCATACTTTTATCAGAGATCAGAAGCAGTGGATTCTTATTTTCAATGAATTGACAGAAATTAACTGCCAACTCTAGAATTTTATGACTAGCTATCTTATTTTTTAAAATAAGAAAGCAAAATGACATTTTTAGACCTACAAAAATTAAGGGTGCATTTTCTCACACAGGTTTTTATTAGAAGAATTATTAAACTTAAACTTCTACAAATATAAAATAATTAAGAAGAAAGGTCTAAGGGGAAAACCTAATTATAAAAAACACAGAAATTGAAGTTATCAGATAATTTGTTTATATTATTAGCTTTTTAAACCCCCATTTTTAGATTAACGTAAGTGAAATTATGTCTCTAAAAAATAAAAACAAGAAGAGTGGATGGTTAATGAGTAGTTAAATTATAACAAAATTATTCTAGTCTTTAAGAAAAAAACAAAAATGTTAGCTGTTATAGATATGTTTTAAACTATATCATGTACGTACGTTAACAAAAAATTTTGACACTCACTAAATGAATTGAAATGCAATGTATATGTTTTAAGTCATCATAAGAAAAAGGCATATGGTGCAGGTTGAAGAGGAATATAAAGAGGATAGAACTGTACTTTTAGTGGTAAACTTAACCTGGTATATACATGTTAATCTTTAATGATGCACACCTGAAAAGGGAAGAAGGCTAATATAAGTATCTGAAAACAAACTTTCATCAAGCCTCCTAAACTTGCTGTTATAACCCGATGCTAATGCATCCTCTCATAAAGGTAAATTTATCCTTGCTGAAAAGAACAACTGATAGTTAGATGATGTCTGGCTGGGGAAAGCATGAAATATTTAATCAGGACATGCTTGGTATTGGATACAACTCATAACACTCTTGGCCTTGCCAGATGTTCATTTCCCTTTTCTTGCCCTCCTCTCCATCTGAGCTGCACTCAATTAAAGGTGTCCTCAGAATACAAGCTCTGAGGCATTAGCTACGGGCTGTCATCTTTGGTGAAATACATGCAGAATGTAAGATTGGCCTTCTTCCATTGAAGTTCAAGGCCCCTGCTAAAACAACACTGCCCAGAACAATTTCAGAACCCCTTCAACCTTGCTTTATAAACTATCACATCAAAGAAAAATAGACAACTCAGCTTAAAATGAAATCAAAGCTGGCCTGGAACATAGATATGGACTTGGAAGGTCAAACTGATATTAAGCCAGCAGATGAGTTTGGTTTCTGAAGAGCAGAGGTGGGCATCACTATGTTTAGGGGAGCAAGTATCTATGTTCAGCATACATAGCTCTTTCTCCCAATTACCCTGAGACATCCAGGCAAGAAAGTATATACCCTGGTAAACTCCAGACATCATTTAAAAGAACTAAAGTAACAACACTTCGGAGAAATGGTGCTTACAAACATCTATGGGACCATCTCACTAGACAGATCAATGTGGAAAAGAACTTTAGTAAATGCTCCACTTTACAGGTAAACAAACAAACTCAGAGAGGTTATGACTCGTTCAAAAATACTCAAGTTTATTGGATTTTAATAGGCCTAAGACTAGAACTCCCAGACCAAGACTTTTTTTTTTCTAAATGATTGATGGAATCTCCTAACTCAGAAAATTGGCCAATGGGTGGCATGTGTGTATGGGGTGGGGTGGGGAGGCTGGGGGGGAGTGTCATTTGTAATGCAATTTGCTAATTTGCCTGATCCTCAGAAAGACATTCAGGTAATAATGATTGGATTAGACTCATTTGATGCACATACTCATTCCCTCTGTGCACATAGTGACAAGTAGGGAGTGAGGGTATGCTGGGGTTAAGTGTTCCATCTGAATATGATTCATTATGTCAATAAAGCAGTTGGCTAATGGTTTTAGTTTTGAAATGAAGTCTTGTGAACTTTACAACCAGCTTCAGTGACTGATTCAAAAGACCCTTGATCGTATTTACAAGTTAAACCATACTTCAGAAGTCCTTAATCTTCAACCAGAAATAAAACACAAGCTTTGGTAGGTTCTGACTCTGGGTTGGGTTCCTTGTGAATAGGGAGATGTTTAGCAGGAAAGGCCTTAAATGCTTATAGACTTTGCATTCACTATTGAAATGCAAGCCAGACATAGAGCCAAGTCAGCAAAATAATGATTACTGCAAATGGGTGTGCTAAGTTGGGTTGTTAGCAATTTATCCAAATTAAGAGTTGGGGCTTTATCATAATCACTTGAGAAGTATGCCATTCACAGCATCATTTATTTTCACATGTGATGCTCATCCCAATTTGTAAGTTTACACCATCCCCTTCCAAAATATAAACATATAGTCTACTCATAGCTCACTTTAAAGAGTTCTCTCAAGTTAGAAGGTAAATCTAAAATAGAATACAGCATTTTCTTTTCCATAAGGAAGCCCTACAAGTTTTTAACTTCTACTTAAATCTTTTTTCTTTAAGATTTATTTATTCATGCATACAAGAGCTGGGCTACAGACCAGAATCGCGGGAGGTAAGAGGATTCACCAGAGACAGAGTGGGGAACAGAACAGGCAGATCGACTGAAACACACTGTTGAGGGGAGCAGCGGGTGAGGCAGGAGAGGTCTGCTGTGCCATGTGGGTCCCCTCCCTGGCCAGGGGCAGGGATCAAACTCATGCTACAGTGGCTGCGGTTTGCTTCATAGTGCATTTCTTAACCCAATGCGCCACCAGGGAGGCCCACTTTTACTTAAATCTTAAGATGCTTTCTCAGTATTTTATTATTGCTTATGGAATCAGTTAAAGTCAATGATGCCACACTCAAATACTTAAAGAAAGTTTATTAAAGGGACAATTTCAGAGGCAAGGATATGTGAAATCTGAAATTTTGTGCTGTATATTGGGACTGGCAGTGGTTTGAATCAATGACCTCTCCTAAGCCTAAATGGACAAAAGGAAGAAGTCGTGATGGAACCCAGAGAGGTTGACCATATCTGGGCAGAAGGCATACAATGGGAGCAGTGGTCTTCAGTACAGAAACAGCCAAGCACAGTGACCCAGCTAAAAGATAATGGAAGAAATGAATACCACTCTTGTCTTACCTTCAGATCTCTTGCTCCACTTCTCATCTACAAAAGCTACTATCAGTCAGAAAGTAAGGAGTACATTGAAGAAATTCACATATCATATTTCTCCTCTCAGAACACGGTGGAGAGCAGCTGTGGGCAGAGGTAGGGGGTGAATGAGAGCGGAATAAGAAGTATATAACACATGGATGTTGAGCTGCTTGTTTGTGTAGATGGTTGTCATCACTGTTGTCCTTTCATGGTCTTTTAACCCCAAGTCCCTTGATTTTTTTTCTTGACATTAGAATTGATGTTTCGGGCCTCCCTGGTGGTGCAGTGGGTTGAGCGTGCTGCGCTGTGAAGCATCAGCGATACAACAGTGCGAGTTCGATCCCCTGGCTAGGGAAGGGACCCACATAGCACAGCAGACCTCTCCTGCCTCACCCGCTGCTCCCCTCAGCAGTGTGTTTCAATTGATCTGCCTTTTCTGCTCCCCACTCTGTCTCTGGTGACTCCTCTCACCTCCCGTGCCTCTGACCTGTACCCCAGCTCTTGTATGCATAGATAAATAAATCTTTTTTAAAAATAGAATTGATGTTTCATGGACATTACAGCATTACATCCATAAGTCATTGAAAAGCCGGAAAAGTGAGTGGTAGCCTCCAGACTATAGCATAAGAGAAATGAAACTGAACACATTCATAGGTTTGTTTTTTTCATATCCCTCACAGCAAGTAATCATGGGATTTTCCTTTACTTTCCTTCTTAAAAATTTTTCTTCTTTCCTTTATTAAACTTCTTAAAATGTTGACTGGAAGATCCTACTCCCCAGTGCTTATGAGCTTCCCTCACAGAGAAAAGAGAGATGACCAGCCTACTCAGATGGAAACTGAGTATTTTTACCTGGCAGAATGCACGACAGGCTTACCTTTCTATGGGAAAAGCATATTAGTTACTGGCATCTGGTACCCTATCTTGAGAGCACTAAGAAAATTCAGAAGACACATGACTTTAAAATCACCCTGAGTACATTGTGTGGCATAGCTTAAGATTTCATTGAGGTCAACATCAAAAAGCTAGTGGCAAGTTTGAATATGAAGGGAGTGTCAGTTTACTGAAAAGCAGTGAACAGGCTGAAGGACAATGACCAGGGAGCAAAACAAGTTGCAAAGTGGTGGGCAATGGGGCAGAGGAGAATAAAAATGCCACTGCCACATGCTAAAGAAGGGGTTTTTACTTAAATCTTAGTTTAAAGAGTTCTCTCAAGTTAGAAGGTAAATCTAAAAGAGAATACAGCATTTTCTTTTCTGTAAGGATGTCCTACAAATTTTTAACTTTTACTTAAATCTTAAGATGAGAGGACTCAGGCCCCTCAGCTGAAGTCCATGGCATGGCATATTCCTAGGGCCACCTTCACAGCCGTCTTTCTATACAAGCACATTTTTGTTACCGCCTGACATCGACTTTCTTGAAGTTTGATGATTTCCAACCTGAACAGCCACATGGATACCAGAGCACTTGAATCACTAAATAAATGGATTATTACTGATGCTCTGTGAGCAAGGAGACACAAAACAAGTCAATTTGCAAGGAAAGAGAAGCCTATAGGCTTTGTGACTGGAAATGACAGAATTATCCAGTTGCTTTGTTGCTTTTGGGGAATGGTGCGAAGAAAATAATTTTTTTAAAAGTCTTACTGTGTCAGCTATCTCAAGGATAGCACAAATTCCAAACACACAATGCTCTAGAAAGGCAAAGCTATGGAGGGAGTGACAAAGCAGTCATTCACAGGTTAGGAAAGACAGGTGGTCCTTAGGAGAGTGAACCTTTTCTGTCTGATCCTATGATGGTAGATTTATATCATTACATGTTTTTCAAAACCAATAAAATATACAACATCAAAAAGTGAACAATAATGAAAACTATGGACTTTGGGTGATAGGGATAGGTGACTGTAACAATTGTAACAAATGTACCACTGAAGTGTAGGACACTGATAATGAAGGAGGCTATGCATGGGTGAGTGTATATGGGAAATCTCTGCATCTTACTCTCAATTTTGGTATAAATATAAAACTGCTGTAAAATTGAAATATTATTATTTTAAGAAAGATTATTTCAATTGAACCCAGAAAACTCCTTTTTATCAGAATCCATTTCCCAAAATGATATACATCGGCAATTCTAAATAGGTGTAGTAAGGCCAAAATAAGCTGCCCCCGTTTTGAGAAGTTCCTTTTAGGAATTTCAGGGAACTGGTTCAAAGTCACTTATCTATTATTGTGTAGATACTTAGGTTTTCTAAAAAAAGAGTGAGCCATGGAGATGGCACAAGATGCATTCCTTCTGAAGTGTTTTCTAAGGACTTGACCTGCATATTCAGTTTTATAAAGTGAAAGACTGGGAAATAGGAAGAAAAAAGTATTTTCTTGAGTTTCAGAAGGCGTGAAGGTGAAGAAATGTGCTGTGGGCTGGGGGAGAAAACCTAAGTCAACTAGAGCAATAACATTATAAGTAATGTGAACAAAGAAATAAAGGTAGACTTCCTTTCACTTAAAGAGAATTTGTTTGGTCAGTTTCACAAGCTGGGAAAGAGGAATCAACTTTCAAAGGAAAAAAAAAAACAAAAAACACTTTCAGGAATGGTGCTTATGGTGTTATGTGAGTAAAGAAGAACCAGATAAACCTGCTTTCAAAATCCAAGTTCACTAGTTCCCAGTTCTGCAATTTTGGCCAAATCCCTTAAATTTTTAGAAACACAATTTCTCAGCTATAAAGTAAGAGCAATGATATCTAACTCATAACTTCCTGTAGAATGAATGATGAATTGTATGTCAACTCTTTAGTGATAGATTGATTGGTAAGTAATAATACAACACTTATTATTATGATAGCTGTTAATAATGATAATAATATTTTAATATTATCATCATGATAAAAATAGTCTAAGCTTAATCTTTTTAATCAATAAGTATATATTTAAATCCTACTGTGAACTTAATGCTTTCATTCAAAACTTAATAGACTAAGTCTAAGATTAAGTCCTTCTATAAGGGATATTGTTATCTAATAGGGGAGACTTGCTGCTCTTGAAACATAATAATTAGGCCATCATGTAGGAAAGTATTAGAGAAATTCAGAAAAGAATATGATTCAAAGGACTGATGTTTCAGAATTGATGTCAAAGAAGAAGGGGTGGGTCAGTGGGACTTCCAATTTAGAGGTGGTTTAGTGAAACTATAGGAAGACATTCCTTGTAGTCACAACAACTGGAGAAGGACCAAGACAACAAGACTAATGTCAGCAAAGTTTGTACAAAGAAGCTGTGGAAATTACCTTAAAGAAGTAGGGTGTGGCAGCACTCGGAGGAATTAAAATAGAGGTGGGCTGGGCTCTATGCAGTAGTGATTATAAAGCTCTTGAAAGTTATTTAGCAGCTGAGCAACCTGATAAACACAATACTTAGAGAAAATTATTCTAACCAAGATGGTAATGGAAAGCAAAATGGCTGAAGCCAGAAACCAGCTAAGGAGTTAGGTTACCAAACATTTTTTTTTAAATGTTTGTTAAGTTTGAATTCAAAAAGGGAATGTGTATTTTTTTTAATCAGGAAAGATAGCTTTAAATGGGAAAGAACTATTTAAAAAAGAGTTTAGTATGAATGTTACATACCCTGACACAAAAGTGATTCCTTTGCTCTCTAAGGAAAGAATTTACCAGAATACTAGGTGCAGTTGAACCAGGCAAGACTTTACTGGAGACTCATGCATCAGGGAACTAGTGCTGGAAAGGAGTTAGCCTGGCTCTCCTAAAGGAGTTAGCAGGGGATATTTAAAGGGAAGTTCCCCAAGGCTGTGAGAAGCTTGTTCTGGGTTGGCATATGCCCAGGCATGTGTAGTTGATGACATTCCAACTGCACACGTGGACTCTGGCCTTCTCCCTCCAGGAGATTATGAGATAGTCATTAGTCAGGACTTAACTGCTGTTTGTCTAGCCTGGAGTCTCATGGTCAGTGTGGTGGGCCAAATTATTTGAACAGGTCTTTCAGTCTACCTGTTCAAATAGGACTCAGGGCAACTCATTCTACTGGTGAGACATATCTTCTGCCTAGACTGACATAAGAGATCTTTCTGTCCTCTTGAGACCAGTCCAGTTAAGTCAGATAAAGCGAACAGACAGTATATTTTAGATTTTCTCTTCATCCTCACTGTTAGGAGCCTCAAAACTATTTTTAATGCAAATCCAGTGACTTTCTTAGGAATAGATTTTTTATTTGTTCTTCCTTCTTAGAAGTCACAGACAATACAAGAAGAAACCACAAAGATTTTTAGCTAGCAGTCTGCTTCTCATGGTTTCCAACAAGAATGTCTTGGTTTTATCTCCAGGACATAAGCTATTAACCAAAAAAGATAGAAGAACTTCTATAGATCCCAGATGTGTTAAATGACTGAGATCAGAAGCATAACTAAAGAAATTTAATACCATTTAGGGGAATTTAGGTCAGCCCTCACCCTAAACAGTATTGCAGAAGGAAATGTTGATAGGGTTCATCTAAGCAGAGTGGAAGAGGGAAGACAAGGTATCAACCCCATCATATGATGATGTTACAGAGACATCCTATTATTACTAACACATAGTGAGTACTTACTGTAAGCCAAAGTCTATGCTAAAGGCTTTAATTGCATAACTCATTTCATCTTCAATCTAATGAGATTATTTTTCCATAAATTTTTATTTTTAATGTATATTTATTACATCATCTTCATATTTGTACAATGTATGATTTACCCATGAAATTCTCACCACCAATTCACCCATGTTTACTACCATAGTGCTTTGTGCTCTTCCCACCCCTGTCCTGATCCTTCTTTCTCCTCCTCCACTACAGAATGTCTCTAATCTAGAGTTGCATAATGATTTTGATTTTTACTTTATTATGGTTACTTTTTCTTCCCTGATCCCTTATTTGGTTCCTCTACATTCCTCCTATAAGTGAAACCATTTGATATTTTTCTTTTTTTCTTTCTGGCTTATTTCACTGACCATAATCCCTTCCAGCTCCATCCATGTTGCTGTGAAAGACATGAATGTATCCTTTTTGATTGCTGAGTAATATTCCATCATGTAAATATATTGCTTCTTCTTGATCCAGTCATCTGATTGGGGGCATTTGAATTGTTTTCATAGCTTTCCTATGATAAATTGTACTGCGATAAACACAGAGGTACAGGTGTCCTTTTGAATTAATGTTTTTGTATCTTTGGGTAGATCCCTAGGAGTAGAATTGCTGGATCATATGGATGCTCCATTTTTAGTAGTTCGAGGAACCTGCACACAGTTTTCCATAGTGGTTGGACCAGTTTGCATTCCCGCCAGCAGTGTAGGAGAGTTCTTTTTTCTCAACATCCTGGCCAACATTTGTTGTTGCTAGTTTTTTTAATATGTGCCATTCTCACTGGTAAAAGGTGGTATCTCACCTAATGAGATTATTAGTCCCACTTTATTGATTAGGTAAACTGAGCTTATAGGTTTTGAGGGCATTGTTTAAATTGATACAGCTAGTAAAAGGGAGAGCCTGGGCAAATGGTTTAGTGGTTTATATCACTGCTCCAGGGTCAGGCTGTGTGGGTTTGGGTCGCTGCTCACCCATATGTTAATAGCATGACAACAGGCAGGCAATTCATCCACTTGCTCTTTCTCCAACTATTCATTTGTATAGTGAGGACACTGGTCACACCTATTTTACTGAATGATTGTAAAATAATGCACATAATGGATGAGGCGTTCACAGGCACATACTTTGTTTGGTCTTGAACTCAGAGTGGCAAATACAGCTGATTGTGGTGTTGCATATATCACAGTGCCAGGTCCTGGTTGCCACTAAATGTTTATATTCTCTCTTAATTTCCCTTGATCTAATTCTGTGATTGCTAATCGATCTAATAAAGTGGTTTCTTTTCTGATTAGAAAAGGATATGCTGGTGAGACCCTTGTGTCTGCCCCATTTGCCTGATAAGCTATTTGCTTGAGGGTTATATTAATAAATCTGCATTCCAATTTCATTCATCATTCACTGAGCTTTATTCGCATGAATTGGACCATTGAATCAGATACTATCAAGATCCACGTTCTGAACCTGAAAGCTTAAAGGTGAAACAAAGGCAAGTGTTTAATTCACCAAAGTAATCCTGCTTTAGGGGATCCTGTGAGTACTGCAGCAAGAGGAGACCCTCTCAAGTATTGTGGGAACTTTTAATCATCTATAACACTCTTATAGGGTGGACAAAATATCCATAGTCATCTATTCACTATCTTATACTGCAGACTAAGTCTTGTGTCAAAAGAACAATTTTTCTCTGTATATCAAAACCTGGATGACTTCTTTAAAACCTCATTGATGTTCAGAACCAATGCCAAGTCCTGAGTCCCTTCTTGTCATCATTCACTGAGCCCATTCAGCAAGACTTTGAACAGCCCAGTGTTCAATAATTGGGACATATGGGGATTCCAGCTCTCTGGCCTAATATATTAAAACAATCATTTTTCCCTTTTTAAATTCCCATTTACTGTTTCTCTCATGTCTCCAGTTCTTTATTTATTCATTTTAATTGTTTAATACTACCCAAACAGTCCTAAACGCTATGCAGTAAAGAAATCTAGTCTCTCACGGATGCATATAAAATCTCGGATGCCTGGATTCTGTGCCATGCTGAGCTCCATGGGGACCAGGAAACAAAGGGGTGAAGGACAGTGGCTGCCTGGTGTCTTAATAAGATGCAGATCAGCCAAAGAGCATCAGACCATCAAATCCGGGGTCTGCTGCAACCATACACCTTTCATCAGGCTTGGAATGGGTCGAGATGGATTCAGGGCTTTATTGAAAGATCATACAGGATGACTGCAAAATCCCATTACTTGTTGATTAAGTATTGATTGCCTCAGTATTAACAAGCCAGCTAATATGAAGTGACCTCTGAGGCCAGTGGTTTGGGGGGAGGGGAAGACAATTTACTAAAACAGGCAGGCAGATGAATAAGAGGGCTAGATTTGCTCTTGGCTTTTAGCTTCGGTTAAAATGTCACACTCGATAGTGCAGATCAATGCCCACTTTATTTCCTCACAGCCGTCTTATTACCATCATGAGGCTGCCTCCTTTGATGCTTTCTAATGACCCTCTGAACCGCCTGCTCAGCTCACCCTCTGCTTTCAACTAAAAGGAAAGCCCTCTGTGCCCCCTTGCTGATGATGGAGAGGCCACAGATGTGAGGCTGGGGCAGGAGGACCAGCCAAGCCTTGTCTAGGGTCAGCGGTACTACACTCACTGCATTTTTCCCCTTGTCCTTTGCTTTCCTTTGAGTGTCTTCAACATCAAAGCTAGTCTCCTCTTTCCACAATCCAAATAATGTTGAGACGCTGAAACAAGAGGTTCTGCACACAACTCTGAACCAAGGCCACTACCAGGGTCAAGGGCCATGTGTCTCACCCTCTAGAAGGGAACTGTGGCCTACTATTTGAAACCTCTCCCTCCTCCCCATGGATTGATGTCTTTGATGATGGCACCAATAAGTAAGTAAATAAAAAACTCAAAAAACAAAATTATTCCTCACTTTAATCAAGCAAACTGTGATTTAAGATGTCCCAAGGCATACACCAGTCAAAGAACACCAAGCAGTCCTCTAGTATGGAAATCACAGTTCACTTTTCAGTCCATAAAGAGGAGCTTTTATGAACATGCTCTATTCTTTTGGGGAGGTGTTTGGCTTCTGTGCAGCAAAATACTCTGCTGATCACTTAGTCTAGCTTTTTCTGAGTATAAATATTTTATGTGTTGGCCGGCATAGGGATTCGTCAATGCCCTGCCATTGGCCAAAGGCCTGACTCCAACTTTCTGCGTCAGAAAGAAAACAGAGAGAGAGTCTAGTGAAAAACTTTCTCCTTGGCAAACATACTCACTTGGTCGCTGAAATGAAAAGGTTTCCAATGCTGGATGGCTAGAGGGAGGAATGAGAGTACAGAGAGGAAACTTCAAACTCTCCAAAGGTGGTATTCAAAGCCAATGTCGACCTGAAGATGAAAACCATAATAATTTCTCTGGGGCTTTAAGAAACTGCCTCAGTAAATTTTATTGCTACAAAATTCATAATTTAAAGGTTCTTCCCATCTATTCTAGCCTAAATTGTGTAAATAAAGATCATTTCTGCTTTTACTTAACTATATCATATTTTTTCCTCAGGGTCTTATCATGGTTCTATATAAAGTCCTTTAATTCAGAACCACTCACAGTCTAAAAACAAAACAATTTCCCTTTCTCCTTTTCCCCTGTCTATTGTTTTTTGCACTTATAGGAAAATCTATGAAATCCCTCCCTCTGTTTCTCAACTCCAATCACTAAATATTTAATTAATGCAAAACATTTGTACGTGTGTATGTACAGCATTAAGTTGGCATTCAAAGTTTGTTGAATGAATAAACTTATTTTTTAAATTATTTTTTCATTGAATTCATGAAGTTACTGCAAAATTCTCTCTACAAAAGTTGGAAATCATAATAAGAAACCTGACTTGCATTCTTTCCTCTGTCTCATGACCCCATTGAATTTGTTTGAAAACCTCTATAATAATAAGCTCCATCATGTAAGAAATTTTGGAAGAAAATACAAAAATCTCAGAAAAGACACATACCACAATTTCTGGACCCAGAAACCCCAGCAATCTTTCTGCTCAACTTGCCTCAGAGATTATTTAGTTTATAAAAGATCTTAACCTAGGATACAGTGTAGGAATAAACTTCATAAAAAGTATACATAAAGTTATGAAAAATAGATACAAGCAGGAGGTGAAGGGAAATCAGGCTTATATAGAAGCATTCTTAAATTTCTGCGTTTAGTGTCATTCTCTGCTTTCATACTAAAACATTCCTTCCTGAAACTTACTCATGGATGCTGGACTGGATGAATTTTAAATTCTGGCTCAGTATGGCAGTTTTTGTGGGTTAATCATTTCTTAAAAAATTGAATAGCTAGGCACTCTAGAAAGTTGCACAAGATTTATCACAACAAGATTTGAGTTTCAACCCTCTATAGGACCTTCTGTGGTTATAGACTATTCTCAGGGACTCCTTTGCCCTGATCAGTGAAGATCAGAGTTAACCCAACCCATGTCACCTTTTCAACCCCTTAATGTTAATCTTACATATGGGCAGCTTCCTAACATTCTGATGGGTAGCTGACAAGTGAGGAAAATTCTCTGCAGTAAGACAACTTATTTATTAACAAGTGATCTTGTAAAACATGAAAAATTACCTTTGGACTTCTGCTCAGGGCAGGCTAGCAACTATCAGTGGATTGGTTGGCTGGCCCATGATGCTGAAAAAAAATCCCAAGGTGGTCCAGAACATGGAGCACAGAATATACTGAGTAAGGTTACATTAGCTATTATTGCATATCAAGCTGCTTCAAAATGCAATTTATTAAAACAAATATGTATTATCCCAACATTCCTGTGGGCTTAGAAATTTGGAAACAGCTTATTTAGATGTTTCTAGCTCTGCAAGACCATGAGGCTGCAGACAAGCTTCAGTCAAGGCTGTAATCATCTGAAGCTTGACTGGAAAGGAAGAATCTGATTGCTTCATAGCTCTCTCAACATGGCAGTCAGCACTTAGTTCCTTCCCAGAGTTGTTTACATGAAGCTTATTTCTTATGTAGGTATCCCCATACAACATATGGCTCTCTCTGCACTTGTGATCAAAGATATAGGTAGACATGTAGCTATGTGGATATATAGGTAGCTAGCTAGCTAGCTATCAATCTATTGAATGGCAATTTTTTTCTCAGAAGTGATTTACTATCATTTCTACCATATTTTGTTCTCCATACAACCTAACCATGATAAGAGCCATCTAGAAGCTGCCTTCTATAGTGCTCAAATAGCTATCTTTGCAAGGACTGAGGAAATGGGAATTAATAGCATATGTTGTTTATTAACTTAGACTTAGAGGTGAGCATGATTACCTGATGCAGTTTCTATAATTTCACACAAAATAATTTTTTTCTCTGTTGTATTTATCAAGTTGGAAAATTATTCCTCTAGAAGAAATATCTATCTCTTCATTCATATTCATTTTATTTATCTTTTAAATAAATGTTTATTGAATGATGACTTTTTTTATCAAGTACTATACTAAGCAGTATAAAAACATACATGAACTAAGTGAACCAAGGAACTCCATCTAAAGGAAATCAACAGATTAGAATCACAGGAACAGAGCAATAATACACTTAGCCAAAGATGACTAAGACTAATAATTATTTACCAAGTGATTCCATTCTTATTTACTGCCCAGTCTCAACTGGTATCTCAGTTTCTGGCCTCTTGTCCTTTAACAGAGCATTAAAATAGTTAACTAAATTTACTCTAAAATCAAAGGTGACACCACAGCCTCTCATGACCTTCAATTACTGGTCAGACAAAAGCCAAAAAAGCATTGAGAAAATGAAGTCTCCTTTGGATGAATTTTAGATATATCAAGGTGCTCAAATTGTATTTGTGCACACAAATGTGTTTATTTTCTCTGGAAAAGGGTCTATGGATGCTTTTATACTTCAAAGGACTCTGTGACTCTTAAGTTTAGGGACCAGTGCTTTGAATTGTGTTTTCTCTTAGAGTGTTTTATGAAAACCTTTATTATCTACCCAAACTTCCTCAACAATCTCATTTCCTACATTCCCATAGTTCTTTCCATCACCTACCACATGCCTGTGAAACACTTATAGGTGAGTTCCTGTCCGGGCTCCCGCCCTCATTCTGTGATTCCTCACTCTCTCTGCCTATGCACACCCAGTCTTCATGCCTGGGCTATGTCTCCTTCTTTCCTTTCCAAAGATCATCTCTTCTATAAATATTCCCTGTTTTTTCCCTGACAGAATTTGTTCAGTCCAAAAAAAAAAAAAAATGTATATTTAAATGTGCTATTTTCTAGCACTGTGCTAGACACTAGTGATAAAAAAAAAATTCAATGAAAGATGATCCCAGGCTCAAGGACTCACACAGAGAAGGAAATGTGTAAACAAATGATTATGATAGGGCATGATAATATGGATAATGTAGAATACTCAGAAAGGGGACGATCAGTACAAAGAAGGGAGGACTTCTTTCTGGAAGGGTGGGGCATGAATAAGATCACTCAAAAACAGTATATAGTAGAATGAAGTATTTTTAAATTTAGGTGGAATGTCATTTGGGCCACAGGAAATAGCAAGAAGAAGCAGAGAATTCTGCAATAGTACAGTAGCTTACATTTACTCCTACAGCCTACCAATTTGTGTTTTAGTCCTAAAGCAACTATCTTGTCTCACTTGATAGTGAACACCCTGAAATCAAGTCCTACTTTGTATTTTCTTGACATCTCTGCCAATTTGTTACTCAGTATGCTTTGAAAGAATGATTTCATAGAACTCGCTATAGCCATCATGCTACATTACTTTAAAAAATAACCGCTTTTATATATGTTTATGTTCCTCAGTAACAATGAGGTCCTCAACACGAGAAGACACAACTAAGATGAGATTCAAACAGATGCCTTAAGGAGCATATCACAGCTGTGTGGTCAGGAGTTAGGCTTGCATATGGCTATAGTGGAGGTGGGATAGATGGGTTTGAGATGGCTGGTGAATTAGAATTGGAAATCAACATTCAGGCTTTTAAAATTTAAAAAATCACACTTAGTCACTGACAATTGACACCCATAGGTTGAGTGAGGTGGGTGGGGAGAATGAGTGAGTGCCTCCTAGGAAGATGGAAGAAGCTTAGTGGGAATGGAGGAGGAACTAAGATGGTTGTAGTTGTGCAAAAAGTGTACCATGTTCTATGTTAATAATCTGATTTCAGTGGTCAGTATTTTATGGCAATGAATTTCAAGATATGATTATGCTGGCATGCGACTGATGGACAGTATAGGGGAAGGAAAGTTTAGAGTAATTTGTGGTTGCAAGGTCATATAGTATCACCCTTTAAATACAGGCCAGCTTTGAAGAATTAAACTAAAAACAGACAATATGAGAACAAGTTTTTGCATGGCATTCCCAAGAAGAAATAATACACTTGTTATGCATTACAGTCTGTGCTCAAAATGCTATTTCAGCATTCTGGGTATTAAAAAAAGAACCTTATGTGGTCTTGTGGTGAACGACTGTGAAGGATTATTTAAAGTAAACTGTAGGGAAATATAAAACAAACCCAGCTAATTTATCACAACAGTGAAGATGCATAAATAAGATGTTTATGAATAACAAGGACAGCTTACCTATTATTTCAAAAAAATTCATTTTTAGTAGAAAACATGCCACATTTTATTTAAAGGAGAATGACCCCTATTTTCTTACCCACAGCTCTATAGCCTCTGCTACAGCCTTACTTATTTCTATGAATATAACATGATGATTATTTTGGAAATGTTTTAATTAGATGATAAAACTCTGGGAACTTCCCTTGAGAGATACATACCTTCACACTCAAGTCTGTTATTGCCTTAAGCCCAAAAGCACAACCTCCAACAAATGTGATTGCCAATCAATTGTCAATCAAAGGAAAAATGGATAATGATAGTGAAATATGCTCATGCACCTTGCATTCCTTTATTAGGGATAGCCAATGTTTTGTGGAAGAAAATCTTATTGTGCTTCATTGACTAAGTGGTTCAGTGAGTAAATATCTCACACAATTTTTCATAGAAGACTCCAATGAAAAAATCAAATTGTACTACGCAGTTCTGAAATTGGCAAGTCTGCTTATGTTAACACAGGACACCAGAAAAGGTATTTTTCTTATCAAAAATAGCTTCCTCTCTTTTTTGTTAGGTTATGCTTTCCAGCTTTCCTTGAAGTTAAGTTATTATCATCATTATAAATTTCTGGCAAATGTCCTGGCCCATAATCTCCCCACAAATGGTCCTTCCCCTTCCTCTTTCACTATATGCCGCTTGAATGGAGAAGTCTCCAAGGATTTAGAAGGTGGTCAACCACAACGTGGAAGGAATTTGGTACCTGAAAGACCACAAAAAAACTTCGTTTCTTTTTAACACAATTAAGGAGCCCCCTTTATTGCATAAAGTCACTCAGGATACAGGTTATACATTCTAGTGCTAGTTTATCTTCCTTAATGTGTTTAAAAGCAAAAAAAAATTTCCTGTATCTTTTTTTCACCTATTTTTATTTCTTAATCAGATTTTATTTGAGCCATATACTTGCCTCTAAAAGACAAGAGGGAGGGGCCTCCCTGGTGGCGCAGTGGGTTAAGCAATGCACTATGAAGCAAAGTCACTGCAGCATGAGTTCGATCCCTGCTGCTGGCCAGGTTGGGGACCCACATGGCGCGGCAGACCTCTCCTGCTGTGCCTGCTGCTCCCCTCAGCAGTGTACTTCCGTTGATCTGCCTGTTCTGCTCCCTGCTCTCTGTGGTGAATTCTCTCACCCCCCCATACCTCTGGCCTGTGCCCCAGTGCTTGTATGCATAAATAAATAAATCTTTTAAAAAAAATAAAAGACAAGAGGGAATAAGCAGGGTGAGAAGAAATGTTTTCATTACTGGGACAAGAAGATGAGTAGCTGAATCATTATTTAAGGATAATGTGAAACACACCCAAATCAAGGTCTCTTCATCATATTTGGAAAGGGTAGTTGAAGAAAACAAGATACAGGTAATTCACATTAAAGTAAAAAAAAAATTCCTCTGATTTTATCAGACATAGACCAGGGATGAAAATGTGCTGTGAGTGCCCTACATCAATGACCCTGTTCTTGTGTCAAGTAAGAGATAGCCGAGACTCTTATGAACCCCCTTTTGGAGTCAACTCTCATCATGGAAATAAGTTCATACTTCTATAAAGTGGGTTCATTTAAGCTAGTTGCACTATTCTAAATCCCCAGTACATTTGGGGTACTCAGAAACACTGAATTTTTTTTATAAATTTGAGATGAAAACATAGCCCAAGTGTCCTTTAAGTGATTTCCACAATGATGCTGGATATGATGTGGCAGTCAAAAAGATGTTTGTTGAATATTCTCATTATTCACCTTCTACTGGAAAGGTCACATAAATGAGAGTTCTACACCTTATCCCCAACACATCCATTAAAAACCCATCAGGTTAGGAGAAGGAACTTTCACCAGTTAAAGAGACTACACATGAAAATTCATGGAAAGGACAGATTTCAATACATCATCTTCGAGAAGTGATACTCTCAGAGGTTTGCACCATTGCTCTTTTACAAAATCTTTGATTTGCTTTTGATATGCATTTTCACCCTTTCAAATGCAACCAGATCTCAGTACATATCACATTTTTAATGAGAAGAAACAAGCAGGTGTTGATGTGTTATATATAACTGCAACAATTCCAACTACATTTGTCTAATGGGTATGAATATCACTTTTCAACAAAACACTAAGAAAAATGAAAAATAGAATAGAAGCCTATGCCTGTATTTGGCATCTCAAGAGGACATATTTTAATAGTAGCTTTCATATATTTTAGGAGACTGCTGAAAATTAACAACATTTAGAAATTACTGAGAAGACACTAATGTGAATCAAACTCACATTATTAATAATTTGCATATTACTTAATAACCCATGTTTTCTTCTTGAAAGCTTCTATGAGTATGAAATATTTATTCCCAGATACACATCACTGGTGGGCATTTCTGTTACTGCAGTCCATGCTTATCAAAGTGGTAAGTCTTTACCATACATGCTTTACTGCTGCTCTTATTGAAACATCTATAATCAGAATATGTGCACTTTTAAACCATGGAAGGTTGATATAACATTATGGTTGTAATGTGTGCTCACAATTACACAAAATTCTAACTTACACTATGATATGGCTACAACAAATTAAATTAACACCATCATCAACAGCAAACCATATATTAAGTGTATAGTCTCTGTAAATAAAATGCTTGGGAATGCAGAAATTGTGTAATGTGCTCTATGCAGTCTAATAAATTAGAGAATATGTGAAAATATGAAAAACTAACATGAGACTTATAACTACTAAAATAGACAGTCTTTGCAATAATCAATAATATTGATTTACTAAGCAAGGTCATTGACAAAAAGGGAAAGTCATACCAGTGCAAAGTCATGCATCAGGCAATAGAGGTGATCAAGGAAGATAAGTGGAAGCCTGAGTGTTTGTAAATGGAGTCTAGCCATGAAGTCTGGGGTTCATAGCTAAGATTTTATTTCCTAGGAGAATAAGTGGGATTCTTCTGAGAATAAGTGGGATTAAGTCACATAACAAATATTTATAAGGCAGAACTTTAATTTCCTTATCTTGAAAACAAGCTCAAAGAGAAACCAGTAACAAGTCTCATGAATCCTCATCTAAAATACTACAAGTGGGGCCTCCCCTGGTGGCGCAGTGGGTTAAGCAACGCACTATGAAGCAAATCGCAGCCACTGCAGCACGAGTTCGATCCCTGCTGCCGGCCAGGG
>JAGFMF010011799.1:5079827-5091092 GCA_019455555.1 Galemys pyrenaicus | reverse complement strand
GCAGCAGACCTCTCCTGCTGTGCCCGCTGCTCCCCTCAGCAGTGTACTCCGTTGATCTGCCTGTTCTGCTCCCCGCTCTCTGTGGTGAATCCTCTCACCACCCCCCATGCCTCTGGCCTGTACCCCAATACTTGTATGCATAAATAAATAAATCTTGAAAAAAAAAAAGAAGTAAAAAATAATGTTTGGAGGCTTACAGTGTGTATAGTTTTGGTGTTGAAAAGTTTGTACTCTACAGACAATGTAAAGTCATTGAAACATTTGAGCGCAGTATGGTGGCATGTGTGAGAAAGTACAGAGAGCAAGAAATATGGTTGACCAACCACAGAGTGATATATGGCTGGACTAGGTAAACCAAAGGAAATAGAATTTAAAGAACTAATATAGGAAAATTTATATGAACAGCAAAAGAAAATATCAACAAAATGAAAATGTATCCTACAGAATGGAAGCGAACATTTGAAAATCACATATCTGATAAAGGATTATACCCCAAAATTGAAAAATTCACACAATAGAAAAAACCCAAACACTCCAATGAAAAATGGGAAGAGGATCTAAATAGATATTTTTCCAAAGAAGATGTGCATAGGGCTAACAAGTACATGAAAAAGTGCTCTGTTTCTCTAATCATTGAGGAAATGCAAATTAAAATCACGATGAGATAATATCTCACTTCTCTAGGAATGTCTGTTATCAAAAGTGCAAGAAATAATGAGATTTGGTGAGATGTGGAAAAAAATGAGAACCCTGCACACTGCTCGTTGGAATGTAAACTGGTACAGATACTGGAAAACAGTATGTTTAATGTTTAATGTTTTGATTCCTCAAAACATTAAAAATTGATCTACCATGTGATCCAACAATTCCACATCTGGATATTTATCTGAAGGAAATGAAAACACTAGCCTGAAGAGACAGGAACAATGGCCAAGACATGGAAGCAGCCCAAGTGTCCACTGATGGATGAACAGATAAAGAAATGGCATACTATTCAGCCTTAAAACAAGAAATCCTGTTATTTGTGATAACATGGATGAAATTTGTGGGCATCGTGCTAAGTGAAATAAGTCAGACAGAGAAGGACAAATACCATGTGATGTCACTTATAAGTGGAATCTAGGGGGGAAAAACACAAAATTCATAGATTCAAAGAACAGATTGGTAGTTGCCAGATGTGCTGGGAAGTAGATGAATTGGGTGAATATAAACAAAAGACAAAAACTACCATTTATAAAATAAGTAAGTCCTGGGGATAGAGTGTATTACATGGTGAGTATTATATCAGTATATTATTAATACAGTATTAAAAATACTGTACTATAAATCTGAAAGTTGCTATAAAAATGAGCTTAAACATTCTCATCACCAGAAATTTTAATACTGTGATCATTTCATTATGTAAATATGTAGCATGATCATTTCTCTCTATAGTAAAATAATATATATAGTGAGATACATATGTCAAATCACTAAAATATGCTCCTGAAGCTAGATAATGTTATATTTAATCACATTTCAATTAAAAATAAGAAAATTTATGAAGAGTTTAGGAGAAGACTTGATATGGAGTGTTACAGTAAATTTTGATTACTTATATCTAGAAATAAAAATGATTTTTGTATTTTAATTTTATATTCTAAAACGTCATCTAAATTTACTTATTTGAGTAACTTTTGGTAGACTCCTAAGATTCACTGTTTACAGTCAAGTAGCATATGAAAAGGGCAGTTTCCCTGTATCTCTGGAATCTGTATGTCTTTCATGTGCATATGTGTGTGTCTTGTTTTCTTTTGCTTTATTCCTCTCTGGCACTTGTCTTTATACAATATTGGATATAAGTGATGATAAAGAACATCCTTGCCTAGTCCCAATTTCAAGGAAGGAGGTTTTTTAGTAATAATTAAAATATTACCTTTCTGATACATGTCCTTTCTCAATTTGAGGAAATTTCTAGTTTGCTCACGGTATCATAAATGGATGCTGAATTTTGTTAACACATTTTCTGCATTTATAATGAGTGAATCTCTCTTTCTCTCTCTCTCTCTCACACACACACACACACACACACACATCTTACTCATTCTGGCAATTTTTGTATTGATTACTAGATGTCAACTAATCTTGCATTTTGGGAATAAAAGCCACTTGCTCATTATATATCATATATTTCATTAGTTGCTGAATTGGCTTTGCTAAGATTTTTCTAAGAGCTTTATGTTTATACTCTTGAGGGCTCTTGATCCGTAGTTATTTTTTTCCCCCCTCTATGTCTTTATCTTGTTCGCTATCATGTTAATGATAATTTAATAAATTGTGTTGCAGAATTTTGTTTCCTCTAATATCTGAAAGAAGTTTGTGTAAAATTGGCATCATCCCTTCCTCAAAGGATTGACAAGGGAAGCTCTCTGGGCCTGGAAACGTTATTTTGGAAGCATTTTTAAATTACCAATTCAATTTGTTTAACACATATATTGCTATTTATATTTTCTATTTATTCTAGTGTCAGCTTTTGGTAATATTTGTCTTTCAAACAACTTATCTATTTCATCTAAGTTGTCATTTTCATTGGCTTAATTTTTTTATAATGGTGTCTTAATATGAATTTAATGATGTAGGATCTGCAGTGGTATTACCTCTTCTTTCATGATTTTGAATTTTTGTCTGTTAAATCTGGTACAAATATGAATATCTTCCACCCTGTATGAACTCTGAGGATTATCAAGCTTGAAATACCATAGTGTTTCTTCTTTGGTTAGCCTTTTCCCCTGTGTAATATCTAACCAAAGATTCCAGAGGACACCTAATAGACTCTTCAAGCACTTGCTCTGTGTTTTCCCTTTCTATTGCTCTGCAAAAAAAAAACATTTCTGGCCCTCTCCTTTTCCTCCATGCCAACCTTTGACTTCCTCTCCTTTATCTTGGATCTACAACATGCCTCCATTATGTTATATTCCATGTCTGACAGGCAGGGTATATAGGGCTTTTCTTACTTATTTCCCTTCTCTCAGGGGTCACTATTCTGCATTGCCTGTTGCCCAACATCTGAAAACATCTCTTTCAGATAGTTGTCGAGTTTGCCAGTAATTTTCCAGGTAAGTCTGGTACCAGTTAATTGCCATGACCAGAAACATCAGTGTAATATTACACATGGGGGAAAAGAGGCTGAAAGGTTTATTTTTTAGTGTACACAACTAGTTAATGTGATTAAACCCACAGCTAGGTTTTTCCACTCTATCATGTTTACTCTCAACTTATTCAGCAGATATTTATGGAACACATATATAGAATTTTTCTAGATTTAATAGATATTTTTCTTATAATCCCTCAAGCTTATCTAATTGGAGTAAAATGATATATTCACAGGAAACAATATAAGACAGTGAATTATACAATCTGCTAGCAAAGCTTAAAGAAGATAGGAGGAAGAAGATATGTTTTGCAAAGTTGTATTAGGAGGAGAGTGATTTCATATAATAGAACAACGAAAAGGGACGGAAACTATAATCATACCTAGAAATCACCCAATTTAATGGCTGATAATTTTTCGATTTGACCAGATCTTGATATCAACCACTGTGGTCTCATGAGACCAAGAAAAATCATTTTTATCTTTTTGTCTTCTCTGTGACCCCCTGAAGATGTATACATAAGAATTATTTAGTTTCTCTATTATAAGACAGAGATCCCAAAAGCTCATTGATTTTAATAGGATTAAAGGCTTTAATAGCAAGAAATAATATGTTAGTTTGAGTGGATAGCTTGAAGGTTTTAAAACAACAAGAAGAGAACCTAAAATGCAATATAATACAATGTTGTGTAATATTTGATTTAGTTAAATATTTCCTAATTTACAGTATTTGTATATGAAGGACTCAAATCTATAAAAATAACCCAAGTATCACAAAAGAACTTATCTCTGAAATTCACTAATATTAAGTGTCAAAATATATACCTCATTGCTGCAAGCAAGTGGTATGCCCAATGCCTAGCAGAATTTCATGAGTTTGTGATGTTTAAAATAATATTAACGTCCCATATATTGGTGACTGTTGTGAAACACATAGAAATGGGAGTTTCTTGGCTACTTTCCAGGTCTGTTCCACATTTCCTGAATTTGCAGATGTGCCAGGCGTTGTATGTCAACTAGATTTTTTTTTCAGTCTCTAGTCTAGATATTGGTAGTCACTTGGTTGTAGCTGCATGACCTTCAGGCATGTTTACACACCAAAATACTGATGTGTCCTTAGAACACATCTGTTATTAAAATTCCAAAATGGGTGCAAAGAAACGACTAAAAACTGTACCCAAAAATGGTTCCCAGAACAGATGTGAATGAACATATATTGCTTGTAAGCTTAAATGTTTGAGAAAGTAGCTGCCACTGAATCACAATTTCTACATTAAAGGGAGAGATTAGAATACTGTTGAGGATCATTTCCACCCTTACCACACACAGTAGCCAAGGAGATGGAGGATTTTGAATGGCCAGCTTTGGATCAACTTCAACCCCACAGCTAAAGAGAAGACACTGTCCCCAAATAAATGAATAGAAAAGCATAATCACCATCGTTCACTTTATTTTTTTTTTAATTTATTTATGCATACAAGAACTGGGGTGCAGGCCAGAGGTGTGGGGGTTGAGAGGCTCCACCAGAGACAGAGTGGGGAGCAGAACAGGCAGATCTACTGAATGAAATACACTGCTGAGGGTATACAAGAGGTCCGCTGCACCATATAAGTTAACTTCTTGGCACGCTGGGGATTGAACTTGTGCTGCAGTGGCTGGCAATAGCTTCATAGTGCTGACTTTAAACCCTGTGCCATTAGGGAGGCCCCACCATTCTTCATTTTAGAGCTTAACATGAGTAAGTAGACTTCCTAGTGTGGTAACTGATGTGTCGTGGAAACCCATCCCTGGTCATATTTTGGTAAATATTCTGGAGCAAAGAAGTCAGCAAAAGATCAAACTAGACAATGTCCATGTGTGCCAAGAAAATGACCGTTTGAAGATGTGATCAAGGTAGACCTGCTATCGCCAAACCAGAAATAGGAAAGCTTGGTTGGAGCAAAAGGGAAAGACGTTGTTCTTTGCTACTTTTGAAATGAAAAAAAAATAAATAAATAAAACTGGTATAGTAATGGTAAAGTCAGCATTCATTAAGTTCTTCCTGGGGGATACATGCATTACTTGTATTATCTCAATTAATATACCATCACTGATTTTTTTTCCATATTTTAAATGAAGACTTTCTAGAAATTTTAATCTTTAGAAATGAGTGAATTTGGCTAAAGTTCACAACCAGTAAGCATGGGAGCCAGATTTCAAGCAGTAACCTGCCTGGTTCCACGGTTCCTGCTCTTCGTCTGCGCACTGCCGTTCCGGAGTCTGACCAGGAGACACAGAAAGGCTAAGCTGCCAGATTTTGAGGGACGCATACTTACTGAAGAAGAGAGGGGATTAACTAGAACTTTTGTGTTTGGCAAATGAGCCCAGCAAGCGCTGCTGTGAGAACTCCCCCAATTTCATGTCCTTGGAAGTTGAAGTCCAAGGAACACGAGCCCGTCCTGACAGAAATTCTCTTGTCTTGTCTTATAGTTGTCTCGACTGTTTGCACTTTCTAATATTGCCCTTTGTTTAACATCCAACTGAAATGCAGCTTCTCTTCAGGGCTAGACTGAGACGAGAAGACACTATGGACAGCTGACAATGTGGTGTTCTCACAGATACCAAATATCAAATAACAAAATTTGTGCACCTTTTTCCCACACATTTATAACATGAACAGGATGTGACTGACATTACACTTCAACTTCATTGGAATAGCTTTTCATGTCACAGTTCCCCCCTTATGCCCTTCTTATTTGTGATCGGATAGCATCAGCTACTCACACTTAGTAGTCTTGATCCAGGTAAGTTGTCCTGAAACATCTATCTGTGACAGCCTCCAAGGACGGTGGCATCAGCTGGCATCAGCAAGCTGCTTCTGGGATTGAAGGGAGTTTGCATTACCCCTCCCAGCTTGCAGAAGTCTTCTATGGAGCTGGTAGTACCAGTGAGGTAGGTCTGTGCTCTTCAAACTATGGCTATACCTAATTTATGGTAACTGTAAAGTGATTTACACTGTGAAATGATGCCGGGGCACTCAACATGAGAGGACAGACTGTTTGATGGCCGCCATGATTGCCCAGCCCCACCCTCTTCCTTGCTCTACCTCCAGAGCCAACCACACCGACCACAAAAAGTCAAGGTGATCCCTTCCCTCCCCATCTCTGGGTCATTAGCTGTGCTCAGCTTGAGTCTCTCTTCTTGCCAAGGCAGCCTCCGGCTTCTCATGCTTCAGTGTCCATCACAGTAACAGACTGCCAGCCTCACGCCTCCCCCTTTAATTTCTATTTCTTGTGGTGCATAGCTAACCATAAATATTTTTCAGTTTCATTTTTGACATAATTAATTTTCAACATTTGATGTATAAGGACCAGAACTTAAGTTTATGCCTGTGGAGTATTTTGCAATATGCAAATATACTTTTACAGCATAACTAAAGAGAAACTGAGAATTCCCATATCAACACAGAGCTGAAATTTAGCCACAAGGCATGAATTGGTAAAAGATGGGGGTGGGGGACAGGATATATGCAGTGGAACTCTCTTTTCCATTTTTGTTACTTACTTAAAAAAGATTTATTTATTTATGCATACAAGAACTGGGGTATAGGCCAGAGGTGTAAGGGGCTGAGAGGATCCACCAGAGACAGTGTGAGGAACAGAACAGGCAGACTGACTGAAATACACTGCTGAAGGGAGCAGCGGGCAAGACAGAAGAGGTCTCCTGGGCCATGTGAGTCATCTCCCTGGCGGGGGGCCAAACTCATGTTGCAGTGGCTGCAAATGCTTCATAGTGTGGTGCTTAACCCATTGCACCCAGAGTGACCCCTGTTTTTGTTACTTTTTGAAGAAATAAAATTAAAATTAGATTAAGCCACCTCCACTGCTTGTGCACTGGCCGGCTTGCCCATGCTGCTTTGCTGCTCTCTGTATGCTCTCCAGGATATGGGCTCAGTACTAGACTAGCCCATTCCCTTGTCTGGCTAACTCTCTCACTGCATTGGGCTGCTAGTCCATATTCTCAAAGACTACCAAAAATGTGGCCATCATAAACTGGATGGCAGAGATGATCTCTTATGCCTTTTCATCTTTATCAGGCAAGTAGTTGCAGTGATAACAGCAGGCCCCCAGCACACTCTGAATGTAGACAAGACTTCGACTTTGTTCAAAATTAAAGTATTTGCAAGTGTGGGTGGGAAAATGCAAAAACAGCTCTTGCTCTTGATGGTCATGGATGGTGTCTGAGTGGCATAACTGCCCTGCATTCTCTTGGCTTTATTGGGGTCTTGTGGCTCTCCCAGGTGATCTGCCTTCATCTTAGATCTGTTGTACTTCCCATCTAATACTTGACTGGGTGTCTCATCCCTGTCTACGCTCTATTGGTATTTCAAAAGAATATGCTATCAAAACCTGTCTGGATCTCCACTTAACTGCCTTTTAATCCCTCCTGAAGAGAACCAGCACACATCCGGGTCTTTTCCATGTTACATACGATATGAGAGTAGCCAATGATAGATAACTTGAAGGATTTCTCACTGCCTAACTGAACTAGGAAACCAAGTTGACTTTTATACAGTAGCAGGAAAGGCAGGTAAGTTGGAGTTAGATAGAAAAATGTGCATGAGAGAGAATGAGGGCAGCCAAGGTATTCCCAAGTTCCATTAGAATCTGGGAAGAATTCCCTCTCTCAAACGACGATTCCTAACCTTCTCGATGACATCTGCCCTCCCCAAACTGCAGTCCAAATGGGACTGGCAGGATCCATGACCGCTGACAGATTTCCATTCATCATATTTCAGTTTTCCTCTTTGCTCCATTCTCAGAAGATGTTGGTTTCTTGACCACAGCCTCTCCCTTCCTTTTCTTTCTGGATTCTCTTAACTTAAACCATTGTGATCTAATTTAAAAAATTCAGTTTCTCTATATCCTGCCTTGGTACATTGCACCACTAGGCACTATGTGGAAGAAAGGTAAAACTAAAAAAAAAAAAAAAAATGTAAAAGGAAATGTGCAAAAAAACTAGTATTGGCTAGTTTAAGGCACACAGTCAGTGACATGAAGCCAACATTAACCTCTATATTTTGCTCTATATCAGCTCAGGAATGAGTTAGAATTGAGGCTTTCCATGGAAGGTACTTGTGTTCAGCTTGGGCAGGACTACAGAAGGCCGCAGACGGCAAAGGTCTGGAGTGGCAAATAGTGAAATGCTAGTTTTCCAGATATAATTTGAAAAAGGCTCAGGGATAAGCATTTTTTCTGTTAAATTCTTATTTTAACCTTGTGAATTGCTTTCAATTACTAATTCAAATTTTAAAGGTTAAATTAAGAAACTTGTCCAGGTCCCAGAGCAGTAAATGACAGACAGAACTCTCACATCTTTTCACTTTTCTGCTCTATTTTACTTCCTCTCAGGAAGGCAGGAAGACCACATAGTAAGGGCTAGAAAATGAGGAAAAAATTCATATACACTCAGCACCGACATGCCAAGCCCTGCTTACAAAATCATTTTGTATGATCCTCAAGTCCCTACTAAGTATCACTACTATGGCTCTGTACAGATAAGAAAATGAAAGACCAACAAAATTAAGACACTTGTTTGATACCATATACCCAGCAATCCCATGTTCCACTTCTGGGTCTATAGCCAAAGGAACTGGAATCAGATCCTAATAGAGGTATCAGCATGCACATGTACACGCACAGCATGACTCACAAAAGCCAAACACTGCAGCCTACCTAAGTGTCCATTCGTAGGTCAATGGCTGAATGGATAACTATAATGTTACACACACCCACACATGAACACAAATATTATTTAGCCTTGAGAGTGAAGGAACTCTTACCATCTGTAATGATCTTGAGGACCTTTGTTAAATGAATAAGTCAAATAGAGAATGACAACTGTTGTATGAAATCACTTAAAAGTTGAATACAAAAATGTTAAACTCAGAGAAATAGAGCACACAGCTATGGTTTCCAGGATTTGGGAGTTGAGAGAGATGGGATGATATTATTCAAAGGGTAAGAACTCTAGTTATAAGATGGAGTTCTGGGGGCTTCCCTGGTGGCACAGTGGGTTAAGCAATGCACTATGAAGCAAACCGCAGCCACTGCAGCACGAGTTCGATCCCTGCTGCCGGCCAGGGGACCCACATGGCGCAGCAGACCTCTCCTGCTGTGCCCACTGCTCCCCTCAGCAGTGTACTTCTGTTAATCTGCCTGTTCTGCTCCCCGCTCTCTGTGGTGAATCCTCTCACCCCCCCCACACCTCTGGCCTGTACCCCAGTGCTTGTATGCATAAATAAATTAAATAAATAAATAAATAAATTAAAAAGATGGAGTTCTGGAGTAAAAGATCTATAGCTTGGTAACTATAGGTAATGGAGTATTATAAACTCGAAAACTGCTAAAAGAGTAGATTTTAAACACTCACCACAAAAGAGAAATGGAAACCACAGTGAGGGGAGGGAGTGCTTCCTAAAGCTATGACAATATCAGTTTTGCAACATAAAATGCATCAAATTGATCTTAAACTTATAAATGTTATGTATATCAAAGATAGCTCAATAAAGCTGGACAATTTGTTAAAAACAAAAACAAAACCTTGTCCAGGGTCATAAGACCAAAAACTGTAAAACTAGTTTTGAATTGCAGTATTTGCAGAAAGTCTGGGCTTTGCCTACGGTGGCCTGCATCCTTTCAAAACAAAACCTTGGGCCTCCCTGGTGGCGCAGTGGGTTAAGCAACACACTATGAAACAAACTGCAGCCACTGCAGCATGAGTTCGATCCCTGCCACCGGCCAGGGAGGGACCCACATGGTGCAGCAGACCTCTCCTGCTGTGCCCGCTGCTCCCCTCAGCAGTATACTTCAGTTGATCTGCCTGTTCTGCTCCCCGCTCTCTGTGGTGAATCCTCTCACCCCCGCCCCCACACCTCTAGCCTGTACCCCAGTGCTTGTATGCATAAATAAATAAATCTTTAAAAAAAAAAAAAAACCTTAAAGATCTGCATTGTAATACAGGGTATAGGGCACATGCTCCAAATACAGAGCTGAGTCTATGACACCTTTTATTCAAATAATCAAAAGAACAATTTGATACAAGTGAAAGCAAAGTCTTCAAGGTCTCTTAGCTTTGAATGCTGAAACCTTTTACTGCTTTCCTAAAGCCTAAGAACATGCACATTATAGGCCCAAAAAAGTATATGAATACGGTGTGTGGCGTCTGGCTAGGTCCAAACTATCAGAAAATATATAGACTGAGTGTTTTACACAAAGTAGGGAAAAAATGAAAAATAACATTGCTGTCATTTGGTTTTGTGCAAACAGTACTGGCCATAAAATACCAACCACAAAGCTAATTCTGTGAAGAGAAAATGGGAGGTCCAAATCCCATATATGTCAAGGACCTGCAATCTGGACAGAGGGAGCTAAGGATGGAAAGTAGTGTGACCGGTCTAGGATGAGACAGGCAGATGGAAAATCACTTTTACACCAGTGTGCATTAGTCTGATTGTGCAGAAGAGAGACATCCTTCTATTTCCCTTGCAACTAGGTTAATATGCACCTTATGACAGATGAGGTGGGACTTAGTCCTTGCCTTTTCTGAGAAAATTGTTCCAGCTTGTCTTCTCCCGATGTGGAATGGTGGGCCTCAGGGACATTACATGAATCTGAGAGCCCAAACTATCTTCCACTTCTTTGCGGACCTGCCATTGGGTAGGAAGAGCCATTCAATAAGTATTGGGTGTAGGGGCTGTCTGTACAATGGCCATTTGCTTCCATTTCACTGTAGCACCTGAAGAGGTTGCAGTCATAAGAGAGTAATTCTCCTATTGAATGAATCACCACTGAAACTCAGTGATAAATTAGGAAAGGTTCCTGCCCTCACAGGTCCCTCAACTTTTTCTCTTGAAGTCAGTCACCTCCACATTATCTTCTTCCTCTTTTCCAGCAAACACTTCCCCTTTCCTTGATGGTTTGCTTTTTAGCTTCCTAAACCAGGCGATGATGGACATTTGTGCTCTCACCTGCTTATGTAGGTGTTCAGTAACTCCTTTTATTTTTTTTATTAAAATATTTTAAAATTTACATATACTTGCCATTAACTGTAATCCCCATGTATTCCCCATCACCATCTCACCAGTGCACCATCAC
>JAGFMF010011799.1:5038437-5079754 GCA_019455555.1 Galemys pyrenaicus | reverse complement strand
TCCCCATCACCATCTCACCAGTGCACCATCACCTCAGTCCCTCGTGCTCCCATCTTCCCTCAACCCTCCCCCGCCCCTCCCCACCAGGTGTCCCCAGTCACTCCTTTTAAAGTCTGAAGAGCCTTCCCTATTCTCTGGCTTTGGCACGTTTGCTCAGTACAATTTGAGAATATCAAGTCATTCACATTTATCCAGATGCATCACTCTCTGCCATCTTGAATGAGGAATAACGAAGGAAATAGAAAAAGGTGATGGGAAAAGAGGTGAGAGGATAAGAAAACAACCAAAGCAATAATTTGGGTTTAAGAAATATACTCATTTCTAAAAGCTAAATCCAAACCTTAAAGTGATGCACTGAACGTGAGGAAGTATCACAGTTTATGAAGACAAAGAAACTCAGCATAACACCAGAGGTAGAGAGGACCAGGAGAGACAAACAAAATTGCCAAGTTATTCTTTTAGTGGAAAGAAGAAAAATTAACATGAGATGATCAGAGCAAATCGATTAAGACTGGAAACAATGGGACTGAGTCTGAGTTGCTAAAATGTCAAAATAATTTAGGAGGAGAAAACCCAGTTGTTCCTGCTGTCCAGATTCCTCCATGTATGACATTTCCTTTCTGTGATGGTCACAATCAAGATCACTCTTGAATCTCTGAAAATTCATCGCCTTGGTTGGAGGAACAGGACCAGGTATCACTTCTAAAGGGTGATGTCTGAGGTGCGTCTTGTCCTCATTTAAGGGCAATACTAACCCCATATTCATTAACTAATGTTCACTGCACACTAATCTGTGGAAATCACCACACTAGGCTGCAAAATATGAAGAGTAGTGCACAATGATACGGTGTAAGTGATAAATGGTTATTATAATTAAATGGTTATAGTAAAAAGCAGATAAACAACTCATACTTTGCAAATCTCTAGCTCTCTCAAATTCCTTATATCAACAGATGTCACTGTCACATTGAACTATGACCTCCAGAAATCTAAGATGCACTCTAAATTTTTCTTACCCCCTTTGCCACCATATTGTTCCCATTCATTCCACCTCCCAAATGCCTCTTCACTCACATTACTAAGTGTGATACCAGTAGCTGATTGACAGGCCACAGTTTAGAGAGTAATGAAAGCTCAGTGGAAAACCAGAGCCTGTCAGGCTAATGTGGTGGGGGAGAGGAAGAACTTCCACTCACCCGACCCCCTTGGGAGGAACTTCTTACACATCATTTTTGCAATGGTTTTCTTCTAAAGAAAAGATTCATCTTGGGTAAGAGCAAGGTGGCAAGGTCATTCTGAACCTGCATGAGCTTGTGTAAGAACCTATACAAAGAAGATATGATATTTTCAATTCTTTAGTTTATTCTTAGGGTGTTCATACCTAACTTTAACCAAAACCACATTTTTTTATTGGAAACACCAAAAAAAAAAAAAAACCTTAATGACTGGCCTGTTGGATTATTGTAGAGACCCTTTCACCTTATAGGGACCTTACAACTCTACCCATGCCTATGGGAGCACTTCTGGCTTGACTGGACAGAGGTGCAAGAACTTGTATCACACCAGCCCACCATGTGGACAAGTGAAAGTCTGTCCTAATGTGCACTCAGCAGCCCACTCTAAATAGAAGTCTCATGAGCAACGTGGAACCTCAGTTGTTTTATAACCATCCTCCCAAACTTCCAAGCACTTCCCCCAAATGAGTCAATGAAATCTGATATATATATTTTTATTTTTATTTTATGCTTCTCATGTCCATACAATTGGAATAAACTGTAAATTAGGTGTTATAGCACTGTAGTTTGGTTAGATGCAATGGTTTAGAAATGGAGCTTTAGTTTGTTATAAGATAATAGCTGCTTTGCTTTGTTGTGACAGTAGTAATAAAGTAAAGTTACTACAATGTAAAATGTGGTAGCCAACCCAAACTACTGAAACAAAGCTACAAATCAGAGGCAGCACAACTCCGAGGACTTTATGTGCAGAAATGATGAAAGGTTCCCATCTCTGAACATACAACACAGGGAGCGTCACCATGGGTAGCAATCTGCATCCCCTGCTGTTCACACAGTGCAGAAGGAGGCCTAAGCTGTGTTCAGATGTGCCTGGGCAAGTCTGAAGAGCTGACATATTGATCAGGGTCTCAAGGAACCGATTACCTGAGAATATTTAGTGAGAAAACACTTCTTTATTTTACTTTTATGTATAGGTGCCCAATATGGAAAGGAAAGTATGGTTGTTTATGTTACATTTTGGACCCTCTTTTGACCCTATGAGTGCATGCTGTTCTTTGTGGAGGGGGCTTGAGATAAAGGTGAAAAAAAATCTTTTAAGGGGCCATAATGAAGGGGCTATCAAGAACAATTTTAATGTTCGTTAAGAAATTGTGTTAATAAAATGTGCTGCAAGGGAGAGATTTTCACTGGGGGCTCCCAAGTAGGAGGACGGTAGGGGACATGACACCACCCTGACTCTTGACAAATAAGTAACTTTGGCATCAGCAGGAGAAAGGCAGGGCCCTTGACATTGGCCTTAAGCTTCTCACTGATCTTGGCTGTAGTTAACAGTGACAAAGTGACACCGTCAAGGGCCCGCCCTGGTGGCACAGTGGGTTAAGCAGCGCACTGTGAAGCAAACCACAACCACTAAAGCACAAGTTCGATCCCTGCCGCCGGCCGGGGAGGAGACCCACATGGCATAGCAGACCTCTCCTGCCTTGCCCGCTGCTCCCCTCAGCAGTGTGTTTCTGTCAGTCTGCCTGTTCTGCATCCTGCTCTGTCTGGTGGATTCTCTCACCACCCCCACACCTCTGGCCTGTACCCCAGTTCTTGTATGCATAAATAAAGAAATCTTTAAAAAAAAAAAAAAGTGACACCGTCAGGAGCTTCAAGTTGAACTAAGATCAACAAAGAAAGACACAATCTATGTGCTCTTGAGAAATAGTCAAGGATGCCAATAAATATCAGTGTGGGCAGTAGTAGAGTGGGAAGGATATATGTGGTGATCTTGTAGGTTTTAAAGTTAGGTAGATAGATGCTGGCCTTAAAATTAGGTCATGACTATGAATGTGACCCCATGGGCACCTGGAAGTTAATAAGACTAAGACAATGTGAATTCTAAGTGGGAACGTCTTTGGTTTGATACTAATAGCCAACACTTGAGGGTTTACTCTGTGCTGCAGATTGCCTTATGTAGCTCTCACATATTATTTGATCTTCACCATAACCCTGCAAAGTGAGTGCTGTTGTTTGCTGCATTTCTCAGATGAAAGACCTGTGACACATTCATTTTACCAACTTCACAACACCAAATGGCCAGAAGTTGGCAACTAAACTCGTGGACTCTGACTCCCCAGCTGTGTCCAAGGTCTTTTTGTGGTTACCCCCTTACTTGCATTATGTTGACAGCCACTTTTTCTATATAGCTTTTCAGACTGACACTTCTTTAGCAGGCAATTGTCCTGGGCTTTGAGACACCCTCAAACACATCAGTAATGTTGAACTCACAGATATATAAAAGCACACAAAATATACAACAATGTGCACCTCTTCAGACACATGTACTTCACAGAAAAACAATTTCCTGAGCTTATACTTGAGTTAAATGTCTGTTAATTGAGTTCTCCCTGGTGGCATAATGGGTTGAGCAACGCACTAAGAAGCAAACCACAGCCATTGCAGCATGAGTCTTATCCCTGCCGCAGGCCGGGGAGGTGACCCACATGGCGCAGCAGACCTCTCCTGCCTCGCCCGCTGCTCCCCTCAACAGTGTGTTTCAATCGATCTGCCTGTTCTGTTCTCCACACTGTCTCTGGTGGATCCTCTCACCACTCTCACCTCTGGCCTGTACCCCAGTACTTTTATCCATAAATAAAACTTTAAAAATAAATAAGTCAATAAATGTCTGTTAATGTAGTGGGAAAAGATAAATATTCTAAGAAGCACTAACTAGGAGCTAGACAATTAACTGTTCAATTATATGTATAGTGAACCACTGTGAAACTTCCAGTCCTCTTAGAATTCCATCTATTTACTTTTTTTAAATATTCATTTTATTTATTTAGGCATATAAGAACTGGGGTACAGGCCAAAGGTGCAGGGGGTGAGAGGATTCACCAGAGACAGAGTGGGGAGCAGAACAGACAAGTCTACTGAAATACACTGCTGAGGGGAGCAGCGGGTGAAACAGGAGAGGTCTGCTGCACCATGTGGGTCATCTCCAATGGCCAGGGATCGAACTTGTGCTACAATGGCTGCCGATAGCTTCATAGTGCTGAGACATAACTCCTTCCATCACCAGGGAGGGTCATAGAATTCCATTTAAACTCAGGTTAGTGGGCCCTCTCAAGTGGCCTTGCAAGTAACTTCTGAATGTTCAGATTCCTTACAGATGAAAGCTATATGTATCAGATATGTAGAATGCAAGGGATTGGAGGAGAGAGGTTAACTTTGTTTATAGACTTTCTGATTTTCTTTTTCTTTTTCTTTTTTTTTGGTTGGTTAAAAAGCTGACAGACTGTGTTACAGTTAACATTCCCATATTGATTATACCATTTCTGTGGCTGGCCTCTCTGTGTCGGGAGCAGCATAATTAGTTTTTTCCTTGTTAAATATTTGTGAATCATCCGTACTTTTATGGGGTACATAACCTGGCTGTTACCCTTCAAACAATCTTCTTGTAACTTGTTTAAACAAGAAATATCTCCTAGAGTGCAGTTTCACTTCTGTCCTTCAATGAGACTACAATGTAGGACCTTCTCTCACTTGTGAAATATAAAAGGGCACCCATGCCACACATGATGCGAGAGTGCAAGAGGAGCTCTCTAGCATTCCAGGGCCCAGGGCTGCCCAGCTGGCCTCTTCCATCAATGCAAACAGCTGACTGAGGAAAATAGTGGGTTCAGCTCTTTTGTTGTTTATTTATTTTAAGCTACTGGTACCTACAATCATCAGTATCAATCATTAAGAAGCACTGATTTGGGTTCATAATAGCAAAAAATATTAACATCACATCATCATTCAATAATCTTAAAGTATACATTTCAAGATGTAGCTCTGAAATGTGATTTTCTCTCTTTGTGAGACTTGCTATCTCCAAAAAAGACAGAATGGGAGATGCAAATATCCTAACAATGGAACAATTTCTCAAAATGTTCTTGGAAAAATCCACTTTGAATATGGAGTTTCCTGTCAAATAGCAATGCTTTTTGAGTGGATTTAATGATCAGTATTCCTTTTTATTTTTTTTCTTTTAAAAGTTGAAGTGAGTATGGCCAAGTCATTTGAATATAAGTCTGATAAATGTGTTGGATTTTTTTAAAGTTTATGTTGACATACCATAAACAAAATGACAAGATGCAAGTCTCAAGTGAGAAGGATTGTGTCTAGCAATTTATAAACAAGCCAAAGTTCTCTCTCTGAAAGCAAGAACAGTGTCACTGGAAGAGATGCACATCTTGAACTTGAGTTTTTTATTTGTCGGTGGCAGAAATACATTCAGAACAAACGCTAAAGTGTTCGTAAGACCCAAGGGCTTGCTGAAACAAAGTTTGGTTCTATGGATGAACACAATCATGAATTAGAAAGTCATAGAAGCACCAATTCATATCATCTGCCCAGTTTTTATTAGGGTTGTTTGTCTGTTTTTATTATTGAGTTTTATGATTTTTTTTTTTTTTTTTTTTGGACATTAACTGCTTCTCATAGTTCTGCTTGGCAAATATCTTCTCCCATTCAGGGAGAAGTTCCTTTCACTCTGCAGAAGCTGTTTTAGTTTGATATAGTCCCACTTCTTTGTTTTTACTTTTGCTTCCCCATTGGAGTTGAGTCCTTAAACACACCAAGAAGGCTGATGTCAAGGATGAGAGTATAGTTTATGCCTTTTTCTATGTACTTTATAACTTCTGATCTTAGATCCAAGTTTTCAACCCATTTTTATTTTTAGAGAAGTGCAAATCAAAACAATAATGAGATCTCATCTTAAACCAGGGAGATTGGCTGTTATTCAAAAGATAAGGAGCTACAAGTGTTGGAATGGATGTAGAAAGGAGGCAAGTCTTACACAATTTAGGTGGAAATGCATATGCATTCATTATGGAAAGTGGTGTGGACATTTCTCAAAAAATTAAAAATAGAAACCTTGTGGGATCCAGTTATTCCACTTTTGTGTATCTGCCCCCAAATATGAAACAACTAATTTGAAAAGATATATGTCACCCCAGATTTTTTGTGGAACAATATACAATAGCTTAGAACTGGAAAAAAATCTAAATGTCCATTAACTGATGAGTTGATAAAGAAAATGTAGTACAGATACACAACGAAATACTATTCAGCTATAAAAGTAGATGAAAGTCTGTTATTTGCAACAACATGGATGAACCTAAGGAAATTATGCTAGTGAAATGAACTTGGAGGAAAAAGACAAACTTCACTCCTATGGGATATATAGAGAAAACAAACAAAAAGATAAACTAAGTAAAACTAAAATTAACTTTTTGACTCTAACACCAATTAGTGGCTACCCGAAGGCAAGGGAATTAGTGGGTGGGTGAATGGGAAAGAGACAATGACATGGTAAAGGATAAGTGTGGATTTTCAGCAGTGTTCTTAATGTAGTATATACACATGTTGATTCTCAAGGATGAATACCTGAAACTTAATAACGCAATGTGACTTCAATATAAGAAATATATAAATATTTATCTATTTTATCTATATCTACACACACACACACACACACAAACTCATACACACATACATACAACCTTTTTGTTCTTCCTGAGAGCAGTAGAAACCATCAGTTCCTTTCACGGTGCCTCTTTTTCAGCCTCTGCAGATGAATTAGCTACCGCAATTCAACAAACTGGTTGCAGCTGAGCTGAGACTAAGGGAACTATATTAGCAAGAAAGAGAAGCTGCTGGGCTCATCTGGGCATGTTGTGGGGGAAAGGAGGTGGTGGGTCTGGGATAAACAGTGCAATAGGGAGCAAAGGGGACTAAGAAGTTTGTGCAGAGCCTGGAGGAAGCACAGGCCAGTTAGAGCACTATTTGGTTACTGTGAATATCCAGAACGTCTTGTATCAGAACCAGGACCTAGTGTTTAAACCTCTTTGAAGGACAAACACATTTGAACTATATTTTGCGGACTTTATAGACAGGTGATGCCTACTGAGCATCATTAATTTCTCTGTCTGATAGGTAAAGAAAGACTTGCAGATAAACCAAAAAACCTTTTGCTTGTGATTGAATTCAGTATCCAGCTACCAATTTATTATGTAAAGACTAAATCTTAGGTATGTGAAAGGAGGAAAATGAGTAAACATAAAAGCTGGTTCCTGCCATCTAGTCCCCTCAATCCTTTTTGCATCCCAAGCAAAGCAATAAATGATGAACTGTATCAGTTATTACACATGCAAAAATGTACACACAATAATAAAAACCTTATATCTAGACACATTTCATAGTCCTCCAAAATGTTTTAATATATTTTATTTTATGCAGTGACCCTATAAGTCAGAATAATATGAGGTTGAACCAAATAAAAATTGTCATTTTTGTTCAAAAGTGGCCAAATGGTGGCAATTTTAAATGGTTCAAACTAATATTAGTATAACCACATAATGCACGAGTCAACCAGTTTATAGAGATGTTAAGAGACTAACTTGAGCTTTCCCGGCACTTAAATGCTTGAGAAGAAGAAACTAGAAGCCACATCACCAGACTCTGCTCAGTGTTATTGCCACTATATTATATATAAGGAAAGAGCACACCCATATGTTATATAAGCCAAATTTAAGCATTTTATCTATGTTTGTTTTGTGATAAATTCATTATAGATAAAGATAATGAGAAAAACTTCAAGAAATCTGCTTTAAATGCTCTTCATTAATTTTTTGCAAACTTATGCATTTTTTTCCAAATTAGCAGAGTGCAAAGAATCAAGTCATTTATGCAGTGAAAAGATTACATATTTAGTTTTTCAAATTAGCTAGCTATGAGTAAAATTTTTTTTACCTCTGCTATTTAGGGTTCAGGAACAAAAGAAAAGGAAAAAGAATGTCTGATTAAATAAAAAAATAGAATTATTATGTCATGAAAAATTATTTACTTCTCCACATAGCTTCCCTTCCTTTCTTAAAAGAAATGAGAAAAAAACCTGTCTGGAGAAACAGGGAAGTATGTCTGTTTTTGATAAAGTCTAATATCTACATTGGAATTCAAATCAATAACTCAATCCCTCTTCCAATTATACTAATGTTTCTTTAAA
The DNA here is from genome assembly GCA_019455555.1 of Galemys pyrenaicus. Taxonomy (NCBI): domain Eukaryota; kingdom Metazoa; phylum Chordata; class Mammalia; order Eulipotyphla; family Talpidae; genus Galemys; species Galemys pyrenaicus. Next base: position 5,071,486 of record JAGFMF010011799.1, on the reverse strand, counting down.
ATACAGATGTGTTTCAAATGAGTAAATCATATATAACTTGTTAGCTTTTTTTTAATGCTACAGGGAATTCAAGCATATTATTATACATGCAATGTTTTCCCAAGATTTAGCAAATGACTATCAAACATGGAAATACAGTTTAACAACTTAAACTAAAAGAAATGTACATCATTAATTTAAATTCAATTAGCTGGCTGCATCACAGCAAACAGTGCTAGTTAAGTGCCTCAAGTGTGTGGTGTGGGAATTCCACTGGTCCAGGAGCCCCTGATTTCTGTGAGTATTTCAGTAGTTGTTTTGCTGCCCTCCAAGATAGAGCCTCCCTCCCCACGCTGCACTCACAGCTTCTCAGGGCACAGGGAAGATGGCACCGATTTGTTTACCCATGAATGCCTTTTTGAGAGGAGAGAGGCCTCTGTGCTTCAGTATTTTCCCCCTAGACAGAAAGTTGGGGGGAGGTGGCGGAAGGAGGCTACTCTCATGTCATTTTATTGTTTTTATCTTTCCAGTTATTTGAAAGGCTTCTTCATCAGCCTCCTAAGCTTCAAGTCTAACCCCAAAATATTTTTTCCACACTATTACTCATTATTATTTTCAAACAAAACAAGTCATGAAAAAAATTTCAGGATGGGAAAAAAAATCTCTGAATGTGTTGTCTGATTGCAGGGATATTTTATCTTCTGCTTGGTGAGTTCATTCAATAGAGGAATCTCTATGGCAGAGAATCAGAAAAATCTTTCTGTAAGCACTTCTCTATTACTGAAATTCCTCTCCCATATATTAATTTACACTACTGGTTGATGACTATACAAAGTTGTCTGTAGTGAATCCAAGTATGTCTACAATAATCCTTTGCTAATATATATATTCTTGCTATAATATTCTTCATTGGTTATCCTTTCTATGTGTATGATCCAATTTTATCTTAATAAAGTCAGTAAATAGTTTTGATTTCATGGGTAAGAAATAGAATATTTTGAAAATCCAGAAATTAGAAGCAGCATCAATGGTTATTAGTACATAACAGTATCCAGCCCAAAGCAACCAGAACCTCAAGACTTGGGCTTAAAACACTTAGCATTTATTGCTTCCATGTGTGCCAGCCAGTGGGTTATTCTGGTCTCTGCTAGGCTTACTCTTAGTTGTGGGATGGAAGTCAACTCTGCTGGTCATGGACAGGTGTCTGCTCAGGCCTGGTTATCTTAGGATGGCCTTACTACTGTTTGATGGTTAGCTAGTTTGATGACTCCTGGGTAGGTGGAAGCAGTGATTTGATCACTATATCACTATCCAGACCAAGCTTATTCATGTGGCGAGGGCAGGGGTCCAGGAAACTAAGCAAAAATGTTCAACTCCCTTGAGAATTAATCTCAGGTCTGGCACATTATGAGCACCACCTAATTACATTAGCAGAAGCAACTCATATTCTTAGACCAGATTAAAGGTGGGGGAAAAAAACCCAACTTGTAATGGAAGGAGCCACAAAGTTACATTGTAAGGAGTGTAGGTTCAGAGAGGTGTGAACATTTGTGGCCATTTTCAAATCATTTTACCACAGTAGTTAATAGAATGTTTCCAAAGTGCTTTACAAAATTCCAGTTTCATATACTATTAATTGTTAGTTTGCAAAACAGCATGTAGGTTCATGTATAAAAATTGAGATGGGTAGATTTCCATGTTCAAGTACCACTGAGAAAGTGCATTTAAAAGTTCCCTGTCTGGAAATGAACTAGTAGGCTTAGTGGTTCCAACTTTCACAACAGGAAGAACTGTCACTCTTTATAACTCCAAAAACTCCCTCCCCTCTCAGCAATAGGAACTTTACCGAAACACCATTTTCCAAGTCTTCTTGGTCTCCAGATGCCAGCCAACTAGAATTTCCAGCAGTGTCTTGAATGGTCGGTGTCCAAGCTTAGCCTGCTGAGTGTCTGAGTCCCCTTCTCATTGAAGACCATTCTCATGCTTGCATCACACAAAGGAAGAGCAATGGGGTGGCAGATTTCTTTACTAGAACACTGCCCTTGACTAGAACAGCTGCCCTTACAGTCAGCTGTGCCCTGCCCCAGCATCTCCCAAGGACCCTGAGAGATCCGGAGCAGTCAGCCTGCTGAGACCCTACACTAGTGACATTTGTTGGTGTTTGCACACAACAGTGGCATGAGAGGGTCAAAGAAAAGTTATCAGGATTCTTTGATTCTATATTAGAGAATCAAGTGCCTTTGTCAATGGACTCCTCAACAGACAGAATATAGTTTCCCAAGTTTTTTTCTGATTAAGGAAACTTTTTTCCAAGGAGCGTTGTGCAAAGCTCATATTATATAGTTAGGGAATGATGTTTCATTTAAAGGATAAATTTCATTAAATATATCAAAGATGCAAAAATCACATAAAACTCTCATTGTTTATTTTCTCACATAGGTTTATTCTGTTTCTGTTCCTCCTGAGGAATTTCTGTCAAAATAGGCAACTAAACAAAGCAACTAGAAAACAAAACAAAAACAAATTGGATTTCAATCAAGAAATGTAAGTTCACGAAGTTGTCAGATATAATAGCCCAGTGCTTCATGCATTTCAGACAACACCGCCCCCCAAAAAAGTGTGTTGAAACAATATCTGAACTGAACATTTAATTTTACTGAGTAAATGAAAAAAATGTAGTAATTTGTTATTCAGTTTATGAATGTTAGTTATGCCACTACATGTCTCAATCTAGCAAGTTATTGGGGAAACACAGTAAGCTAATTGGCCTCCATGAGGCTTACAATCTAGAGGAGAAGTCATCTCACTAGGGCCCACGACCAAATCCTGCTCCCTACCTGTTTAGGTAAATGATGTTTTTAGAACACATCTGCCCTTATATATAAGCTCATTTATATGTGCATTGTCTATGACTATCTTCAGACAGCAATGGCAAGATTGTGTACTTCCAGCAAATACTACGAGACCTTCAGAGATGAAAATATTTGCTGGCTGGCCCTTTATAGAAAAATTTTGTTGGTGATTGATAGAATCTGAGTCCATCTTAAACAGTTCTGTATTCTATCTGTTACGAATGCATTATTTTTCTTACGGTTTCAACTATTTCTTCTATAGAAATGACTTGTCATCTCCATCTCTGTGCCCAGTCATTGGCACTGGAGATATTTCTAGAATTTCTCAATTTGTCCTATAAAAGCAATTACCTGTTATATCTACTCTGCATGTTATTCCCCTGTCTAGGTCAGACTTGACACATAGATTAGAGAGAAACAAGAAATATGGGCATTCAGATTTGAGGTGTATATGGAATACTTTAGAAATGCTCTAATAATGTTTCCTTTACTTTGGAAGTTCCCAAAGTGCTTTAGCATTATTAGCTTCTTTAATGTCAAGCAAGTTTTAAAAATCATTGATATCACTACTAGTTGCAAAAGCAGACACAAAGGAGTTGAGCAATTCACAGAAGGACTTGATTCCCTGGCAGTGAAAGTTACTCCTAAATTACAGCAAGAGGGGTTGGTCTTTCATTATAGCCCATGCAACAGTAGACTTCCATTACTGGACTTCCATAATTTTTCTCCTCCAGTTCTACTTAGCTACACTTTGTCCCCAAATGAAGCATGGCAAGATGTTTATAACCTTGCTCAGCACTATTATTTAGGTGAACGCATGATGCTGCAAAAGTCAGTCTTTCCCAATAGTCCCCTGAGTTATCACTAAGCCTCTATCATGGCTCACTTCCTGGCTCCATCTGCTCCCACTGCTAAGTTTGTTTCTGCCCCTATATTTAGGTGGCAGTGGTAAATACAGTCAACTCTGGATTAGTGTAAAGTCTCTAGCTCTACCCTTTTTCTTCAACAAAAGCACTTCCTAAATGTAAATGTGATTTTCCCCTCTTAGTTCTGAAAAGCAAATTTCCAGGATTATAAAAACTTTGGAACGATGAAAGATTTTCATAAAAGAAGTAGAAGCCTGTGACTCTTTTATCTCCTAGGACTGCTGGAACTCAGCTGCTATATAGCTCTGAAACTCCACTCACTCACTCTGTCCTCCATGTATTGTATTTCAATAAAAACTTAATAAACAGAATATTAAAGATTTGAAGAATTATACAAAGTATTCAATTTCTTACACTGCCATTTATTTTATTTTTATGAGATATCAGGACCAGTTTAATAAGTATAATAAACATAAACTCTGGCATTTATAACACTCTTCACCAGATTAATACCAGATAATATTTTCTAGAAGTGCCATTTTAATAGGAATAAATGGATAAACAGATAGGTCCTAGACTTACTCTACTAAGATTATAGGAGCTCAATTTTTTAAAGAAAATTAACAAAAAAATCAATATTTTCTCCATTAATTCCATATTCACGGAAAGAGTTTTATGAGCAGAAGATAGCAAAAGACTCTGGTGCTAGACCAGCCACACTCCCTCTGATGCATGGGAAGTAGCGATCTTCCTACTCTTTCAGGTAACAGATGATTCTAGACCTCCTACTCTTTCGGTCTCGGAACAAAATCCCTTGCACATGTAAATGAGCAGAACTGACTGTTACAATTATCAGAATTACTTGAGGTGGGGGAGGGGAGAAGTGTGCTCTGTTTTATTATTATTTCTAATTTATTATCTTAACACCGCCCTCTTTCTTCTTATTTTCTGGCTTAGACCTTCAGAGATGCTGGTCATGCCAGGGACACCGAAGGTCATAAATAACGTATCAAGAGAACTGGGTCCTTCTTAGACCCCAAAGGAAGAGTAAAGAGGTGAGTACTCAGGGATTTGTTTTTTGTTTTTTAAGATTTATTATTTATGCTTACGAGAGAGGGGTATAGGCCAGAGTCGTGGGAGGTGAGAGGATTCACCAGAGAGAGTGGGGAGCAGAATAGGCAGGCTGACTGACTGAAATATGCTGCTGAGGGGAGCAGTGGGCAAGGCAGGAGAGGTCTGCAGCACCATGCGGGTCCCCTCCCTGGCCAGGGATTGAACTCACGCTGCTGTGCAGGGGATGCTTCACAGTGCGGCACTCAACCCACTGATTCACCAGGGAGATCCTACTCAGGGATTTGAACCACCAGTGATAAAAGCTCCTGTTGTCACACTATACAGAATGAGCATGTCAATTCCTTCTAAGTTACTCAGAATCAAAATATCAAAAAAAAAATAATTAATGATTCTCAAACCATAGTAAGATATCACATTCACAGGTAAACTTGCAAATAAAGAAAACATTTCTCTCTGAAGTGTTCGTGAGGATTGCTGGAAAGAGGTACCCCTTCACACTGTTGACGGGAGAGTTGCTGTAGTTTGCAGCAATGATTACAATTTGAAATATACAGATGCTGCCCTGTAGAAAATCCACACTCCACCCTCAAACTTAAAGAAAACTTCATGCATGATTATAGAGAATGACACTCATGGGCATATGTTGTGGATCTATCTGTGATAGCTGACATTTGAATGAATGTCTAGCACTGGACTTTGATGGAATGTGATGTAATAACTGCTGATAATAGTGTTTTATGCATTTTTACATGAAAACATCTAGACTTGGTGGACTTGGTTCTTTGGTGAAAAAGCAAATTGCTTGGAATAGATTTAGTATAATGCTCCTTTTATAAACACACGCACACACACACAACTTCATGCATAAGCACATACCAAGTCATACGCTAGTACTGGTGTTTATGTGTTTATGTAGAGATATTAATCTTGGAAAACTGATAATAGATCTTCTCTTCCTCTGCAAAGGGGAAAATGAAATAGACAGTTACCAAGGAGAATGTTATTATGTAGTATTTCTTGTTTAAAAATTAAAGCACAATATGCTCCAAAATACTGACCTTTAAATAAAGTCCAGTCGGACGTAGTGTTTAGAAAATGAGTATTTATTAAGCACCTAGTATGTGGTAAGTATTCCACAAATGAAGATATCCTATTGTGATAAGCAGATAGTCTCTAAGACACCTAACCTTTGGTGTGTACACACACGCAGACGCACACACCCATCTAGATACGGCTGAGAAGGGATTTTTCAAATGTTCTTAAGGCCTCAGATAGGGAGATTATCCGGTTGCCTCTGAACTAATGACATGAGCCCTATAAAAGCAGAAAGTTTTCTCTGAGTGGTCACAGAAAAGGAAATGAGAGGTTTGAAGCGTGTAAAGAATACAGTGAGCATTTGCCGGCTGCAAGGCATTAGGAGTCGTGTAGCAGGGCTGCAGATGGCCTGGTGAGCTAAGAGCAGCTGCCAAAGAAAATGGTACCACAAAAGTGAATTCTCCTAAAAATCCTAATAACCAAGAAGCTTAGAAGAGGACCCCTAGCCAGAGATGAGAACTTCCATCCTGCTGACAACTTGGTTTTCTCTTGGAGGGACCATTTGAGCAAAGAATTCAGTCATGTCCAGCCAGTCCTGCAATATAGCCATGTCAAACCTAGACTTCTGACCAATAGAAACCGCTAGAGAATAAATGTGTGTGTTGTGTAAAGGGCTGTCTGTGGCCATGTGTTGTGAGGTGATGTAAAACAAATACAGCTCTGTCACACTGTCGTCATCACTAACCCTGCGCCTTAGCAGGTTACCAGCCACAGAGTCACCTCTTTCTCTAGCTCTATATCTCATGTGAATGTCCCCGGGAAAGGTGGGAATGGCTCCCTGGAATTATTCAGAATACACGCTAAACTTCACCTCACAGAGCATAGGATCTTTCTGATTCTCAGGGCATGAGGCACCTGGAAGGTTACACACCCATTTTGGGGTATGTCGGCCCAGAGTGGCCCCCCTACCTCAGTGGTCATGACATCATCTAATTGCTTAGAATCAAGGAGATGAGGGGAATATTTCATGAGCCTCATGTGTTTTCCAAAGAAACCTGAAGAAATTCTTACATCTATTATCAATAGCTTTGCATAGATGGGCCAATCGAAGCTCAGAAAGAACATCCAACTTTTTCAGGGTTACACACATGCAGAATCTGGATATTTAGTTCTGTCAAACTGTGAGGCAAGTGTATTTTTATTCTACCATGCTATGTCTTCCCAGGAAGGATCTTTTCAAGAAACTATTAAAGAAGTTTGGTCTGACGGAAAAAAACATGTGACTGAGCCACAGATGGAAGGTCACCCCCAAATGCAGACCTTTGATTCACCTTCTCAACAAAGCATTTAGTGTCTCAGTCTCCTTACTTATCACATAACCCTAACCCCATATCTCATCAAATCTAAAATGTCATGTATTATAAAATCTACTATGATTTTATGTACTTCTAAAATAGAAAAATTATGTACTTCTAAAATAGAAAAATAGACCAATTAAAGTATGATACAGCAGTAATTATGTGACAGAACTTAGTAGTGAAAAAATGTACATCTCAGGATTACTGAAACATAGTGATACCTACCTGTTTCCATGAGCTTATTTCAAAGCTAAATAGTAAGTTTCACTTCTCACCAAAAACATCTCTATTGTTTACTTTTTGTTCTGGCACTAAAATAAAATGAACAATTTAGCAACTCCAAAAGGTATCTCCTCAAAAGTATTACATGAAAAGGACTGGCACTTTCAGAGAAAGGCTGATGCTCTTTCCTCTCGAGTACTGAGATTACTGCTGAGCACTTCTAGTATTACTTAAGTCCTTAGGAATTGAAATATCTTCAACTATTTTCAAAATTAAATGTAAGATCTCCATAACTTAAAAAAAAAAAAAAGGAGACTGTCATTTCATGAGATTTTGGTCAATACAAAATGAATATTGCAGGTACAATGAAAATCTGGAGCGAGTTCATAATAAAAAACTTCAATACACCCTCTAAGTGCTGCCAAAATAAGCAGGAAGTGACTTTTCCTTTGAGCAGTCAGATTTTTCTTCTGTCTGCAAACAGAGCAAAATTCAGGACATTTCACTACTGGAGAATCTCTAATGAGTGGGTAGTAAAATACCCACCTTTCTGACTGCCACTGGATATCAAAAAATTACTCACTTCTGACTCAGTAATTACCCACCAAAAATTTAGATCAAGTGGTCGTCACGTCACCCAAATTAGTACCTGACAAGGAATGCTTTTGGCAAGGTTGGCAGCTGAGAAACAGGAAGTGAGTTGCAAAACATTATTAAAACTTGAAAATAACAGCCTTAAAGGTGTGTGATCTACCATTCAAATACTCAAAAACGACTACAGAGAGAAAAATCACGCTTGGGCATGAGGAACGCTCAGGGAGCCAGTGCAGGAGATGAAGCAAAGGGAATGTCACTCAATCTTCACTCACCCAAAGAGCCACAGTCAGATCCCTCAAGGGCCATTATTATTGTTATTCCTATATATGCAAATGTGACAAAGTGTTGTAACAGTATTTGGAAGGCAGTAGTCATTCTGGATATTTGTTTATGACTGACTGAGCACCTCAAATGTACTCTGAGTGCTTGCTGGGGTTACTTGCCAGTGCTAGGATTACTTTCTAAGCCAGACACAGTCCAGGGTTCTGCTTCCTTCAGAGTCTGAAAAGGACTCTGAAAAGGCAGGAGACCCACCTTAGAGTCTAACCAGGTGCCTCAGGTGACCCGAGTGTTGGTGTCTGAGGAAACTAGCATGGATCAAAGAAGTCACCTTGACTGTGTCTTCATGTTGTGTGTCAGCTGGAAGTGGTACAGATCTCTCAGGAGAACTGAATGTTTCTTATGTTTTGATTTTAAATTGGACTAACCAGGTCATTCAAATCTGGTTTTTTTGTTTGAACATTGTTTTTGGTAAGACCATTGCAGTATTCACGACCCTCAATTCATATTCCTATAATTCAACTTGAACATTACAAATATAGGCTTAACCTGAAAGGTGTGGTGCCTACTAAGTTATATTGTCATTTATGTTTTGTTGATCCACATAAAATGTGTATGATCAAAACCACTAATAACACTGCTCTTTAAGGACTGCTCTTACCATTCAGATGACTTTAGCCAAGTGGTTACTTTGTTAGAAAATTTAATAAATAGGGCCTCCCTGGTGGTGCAGGGGGTTGAGGACCGCACTGTGGGGAATCTGCAGCCGCTGCAACCTGAGTTCATTCCCCGGCCAGGGAGGGGATCCACATGGCACATCAGACCTCTCCTGCCTTGCCCGCTGCTCCCCTCAGCAGTGTATTTCAGTCGATCCGCCTGTTCTGCTCCCCACTCTGTCTGGTGAATCCTCTCACCACCACCCCCCCACCAGCCCCCATGCCTCTGGCCTAAACCCTGGCTTTTGTATGCAATAAAATCTTTATTAAAAAAAAGAAAATTTAATAAATAGCTGGCACTGATCATATCACAAGTCTCCAAACTACAGCCCATGTGCAAAATATAGCTTAGTCCAATTTGATTACATGTTTTCTGGAGTCCCTTTCCTACAATGACTGCAAAGGATGTGCTCTGTTGCAGAGATCATATTGTAGAGACCATGTTGTCTATAAGCAAAACTGATTCACTATTTTTCTTTTTACAGGTTAAAAAAAAATGCCCATCACATAAATTGCAATGGATAGGTCATGGATAGTATGTGGATTGAAGCCTTTACCATAGGAGCATTCTCTGGTTTCGAAATCATTTTTGTCATAGACTTTCTTGACTGTATTCAAGACCTTCCATTATTGGGACCTGGGCCCTAATATTTGAACACTTACCTAGTTCTGTCACTACTGCATTCCCCAAACACTCTGCCTGCTCACACAGCTCACACTTGAATATTGTTGCTAGGCATCAGAGACACAACAGCTATTATGATTTGGTTCCTGCCTGTAACATAGTTACTATTGAGCAGGAGTTCATTACCTAGAAAGCACAGTGCCTGTTACAAAATGTCGCCTACATGTCTGCCTAACAGGGAGTAGAAACATATTGAGCTGAATTAAAATACATAGAAGGTAATTGTTGGAATAAATGTAACATGATGCTCCCATTCTGGCATCACCTCCAAATCAGGCTAAAAGGTTTTATTTGTACTACAAATTCGTTGAAGAAATTCCCTGATAAATCCTTCAAAAGTTTACTTAACTTTCCTAAGTAAAACAAATGTTTCCCAAAACATTTTCTAAGTTTGGGACATGGCAAAATTAATCTACATTAATTGAAGCATTTAATGAAGTTATTTTTTCTATATAGGTCCTGAAAATTTTTGTATCATCTTTGAGTGTAAGAGAAAGAAAGATCACTGATATTCAGAACATTAAGGACTGTTTTGTTTTGGCTATGGGTAATTATTTATGCCATGTCATACATTCCATTATGATATTACTTGATATAGTAGCATTATTGGTACTGTATTTTCTTCCTGAGGTGATACTTGGGGGTCCACTTATGAAATTGTGTTTAAATTAAGACTAATTAATTGTAAAAGGACCTCTTGGCAAAGATTGCTCAAATTAAATAATAATTACCAAATACCCTCTTCACTTTATGCTATGTAGACTCAGCCTTAAGTTTCACCAAGCTCTTAACAAGTCAGTCCTGGATGGTAATTACTCAGTAATCTCTTCCTTCAATAAAGAAACCCCTTAGGTTTTTCACAGCTCCTAAAAAAAAAAAAAGAAGAAGAAGAAGAATTTCATCTTTAATATCTATCTACATTGAAGGCATTTTAGATCAACAACTCATCCGAAATAACCAAACAATAACTGAAGAAAATCATTGGTGTTGTTTTCAAGAAGCCAGTAGCTACTGTGAGTCTGACTTCCAATTCAAAACCTGTATCTCTCTCTTACCCAGTGTGATCATTATGTAGTGTATATAATTCCACGTTATATATATACATATGTAATTCCATATATATATATATAAGCATTTGGTAGGCGGAATGGTGACATAAACATATGCATGCATTCTGGATCTGAACTAGAAGCAAAGTATTTGTCACCGAGACAAGAGGCATAATCATCCCACAAGTCTTCCCCAGGTCTAACTGTACATGGTGCAAAGTATTTGCTTCCTTTTGTGACACATTAGTATGGCAGTCATCTTACTTATCTAAGTAGGAGGGGCATCCACTATTTGGGGAGTTATAGTAAGGTAATTTCCTAAACTCATAGAAAAAATGAAGACATCTCCAACTACTCACTTAAATATACTCATCTTGAATCTTCAATAAATGTTCCATAAGCAAAGAAAAGTGAGGTAAAGGGGGACGGCAACAAATGCCCAACTGTATCCTGGTACTATGGCCTGAAGTGTGTCCCTCCAAAATGTGTGTAGTGCTAGAGCTTTAATCCTTAGTGGGATGGTATTTGGAGATGGATTCTCCAGGAAATAATGAGATCAATTGAAAGTGGGATCCTCATAGTCTCTCTCTCTCTCGCCTATATATCTACATATGGACAAACAGATAAAAGGTGGACAGAGTGTTCTCACCAGAGTATCATCATATTGTCAGCTTGGTCTTGAACTTACAGCCTAAAAATGATGAGAAATCAATTTCTGATGCTTAAGTTACTCAATACAATGCTTTGATAAGGCAGCTCTAGCTGACTAAGGTGACTGGTATCCAAAAGATTTTTATGTTTTCCTTGGAAGGGATGTATCTGAAGGAGAAGCCCAGGTCAGATGTCATGATTAATACATAACGGACTGGAGTGGCTCTCCTTATCAGCAAGATACAATCTGGGACAATAGTTTGTTTGATGGACAGCACTAGCCCATGCTTGTCAACTCACCAATGTGAAAGAACATTATTAGTGTATAATACCAAATTAGACTGTATAATATTCCCATTATATGACACACATGATGAAGAGATATCAGAGTTCTCAAATGTTTACATAATTAGCATTACATACTTATAAAATTAAGGTACCACTATCACCATTATTACCATATTTCCTTCCTTCCAGGGTGCTAATGTGCATGTTCACTTTGGAGAATGATCAGAGGAAATGCCTCCATCTCCAAAGGCTCTCCATGTCCCTACAGTGCCCATAGAAGGTACCTGAACTCTGCCCCCACACTTTATCTCCTGGCCTTTCCCAGAAGAAAATAACCAAGGCTAGCTTGAGGAATGAGAGGCTAGAACAAGAGGGAACCAGCCTGAAAGACGTGGCTCCGAATATAGTTTATTGCTCTACTGCTGGTTTGAAAGGATTATGTAGCCATAGGCTATCTCCAGCTAGAAAGATGGTTCAGTGACATCCCTTTGGTAAATAAGTAGCTCTTTCTCCTCCCTCTAAACGTCACATTGAAGTAGGCTGTGTTTCCTGATTAATTCAGTTTGAATACCGCTGACTGTCTGTCACGGTAGTCATATGTCACTGGTGGCAGCTCAGAGAGTCTAACCTTCTCTAACATCAGTGCACACAATTCATTTTAAAATGTGGTCTAATAGTTACTGAATACCTGCAAGGTAAAGGGAAGATGGGATGCATTTCCCTCAAAATAGCCTGCGACCAAATTTATGAAAGCAAACTGTAGGCACAGTAGTGCTCTTTGCAATGCAAAGGCTGTAAGTCACTTGGAAATTTCCCCAAAGAATTGTCTTCATCTTTTACCAGCACCTGACCAAGCCCTTGGAACTCAGACATGTTAAGAGATATGGAACCGCCTTAAGTTTTCTTTGGTGTATAATTAAAGTGGGACAAAATACCATGACCCCTTGCTTTTGAGTGGTCTGATAGTGTAACCACAGGTTTTTCTAACAAAGAGCTGACGTAGGCAAGCTCTGCCGGTACTTCTCACTTTCAAAACTCTAGAGGGGAAGGGGTGGTGGAAACCTGGTTTGGGGTCAGAAGTAGATTCAAATCCTAACTCTTGCTATTTATTAGTTTCTGATGCAAGGTAAACTACCAGCCTTTCTGATCCTCAGTTCTTCATCCACAAAATGGCCATTGCATCCCCTCATTAAGTTGCCGTGAGAAGCCGATGAGAACAAAATGGGAACGTCTAGCACTTTTGTCCTTTGTTCTTTGAATATACATTGGAAAATACTGCTGCTAAAATGTGTGCATTGCTTTTATGCATGGCCATGTGCAAAGTGACAAGGCTTTGACCTAATCTTGCCTCAGGCCTTGGCCTCCACCTCCAACAATAAATGCACACGTCCCTGTTTACAACTCCATAAACAGGGACATGTGTTTCTGTTAACAATGCAGCTCTGGGCTGTCTCCGTGATCAATTACTTTATATCATTTTCAAATTGCCACATGTTTACATCTTTCCAAATAGCTGTCCCCTGAACAACAGGGGCCTGCCTGACTATGGCTTGGTCAGAGGTTCCCTTCAACTTATCACATCTAAAAATGCCACAGACAGAAATGCTTCCGGGCTTTTGCTAAGAAAACTAGCATAAGCTGCTTATCAGAAAATATTACATTTTCCCTGAAAGGTGAGCTGTTTTGTCAGTTACTGTGGTTGTGTGGAATTCCTTTTTTTGTCATGATAGGTCACTGCACAGAAGCTAACAGTAGACTGCCATCTCCCCATTGGATGCCAGGGCCCTGGGCAAAATCCTGAAAATGAGGCTTTGCTTTTAGGGCAAGGAGGCTATGGTTGGGATACACGGCCTTTGTTAATAGAAGCAGTATCAGTGCTGCTGATACAGGGCAGCAAGGGGCGCTAAAACTGGCCAGGACACTGCCCAAACAATTTTGGTTACTGCTGAGTTCTTCACCTGCGCATGCACAAAATCTCAAGACTACTTAAGCTCATAGAACAACAAAGGGATGTACTTAACAAACCAGGGAAAAACAGAGTTACTGAGGCCAAAAGTGACCTTTACCTCGCCCACAGCTGTATCCGTCGCTTCTGAGTCCTAAACAAAAGCAATTAAAATGGTGTCTCCGCACCACTGAGGACACGAAGCTCCTGTACCAACAATAAGTCATGTGTCTAAGATGGCATCTTCCTGCCACTGCAGACACTCAGCAGCCAGACTACAGGCCGGCTTTCAACTCACGAAGACAGCAGAAGGTACAACAGGAGATGGCCCATGAGTTTCCGGGACGCCCCAGCACAGCACCGGACAAGTAACACTCAAGACAGCAGCGGCCAAACAACCCGACAGGCGTCCACACTCATGCATCTCGCAAGGCGCCCTCTCTGGGTCTTCACCTTTTTCACCAGGCCACAACAGCAGCAAAAACAGAAAAACAGCCTCAGCCACTCAGCTACTTGCAAAGCCTCAGAAATTTGCCTCTCAAAACAGCTATAGTGGTCCATCGATGAGGCCTGTTTCCTAGGTCTTCCCCTCTTTGTCAGGTCTCACCTGCCTTCTCAAAGATTGGCGTAATGGGGACCCAAATCTGCTGACCCTTTCATGGTAAGACTACAAGACGAAGACTCCTCTCTGTGCCCCTTCTACAGTACTATTACTATCTGTTGCTCCAGCCCACTTTTTAGTATTTTCCCTGGGCCACCTATCCTCACCAACAACTCACTCCAGGGGACACCACCTGCTATAATCGTGAAATTTTAAGCGTGTATCAGTTGGCTCACCTTGTGGATCCCAGACTGATCTCCAGGTCTCAGTATTTAGTTTCTTAAGTGCTGGCGGGATAATTTGATAGACAGCATCTCATTCTCTTCTGTAAACAACTCCATTACAATTCAAGATCCAAAATGTCAGTCCCTACAGAAGTACCACAAGAAACCAAAAAGCTGAGTTTCAGGTTCTGTTTGATTGGTTCTTACTGGCATCGGACAGGCCATTCCACATTGCTGAAACTCAGTTTCCACATCTGTAAGAGGCCAATAAAAGTATCATTTATCACCTGGGGTGCTGATGGCTCCTCAGAAGACTCTGAAGTGAAAATTCTCATTCTTGTACAATTCAAGGCAAATGTAAAGCATGGAAATGACTAGAAATGACATTATTATCATAGAAGGTGTTATCAAGTTCCACAGTGGATAGGAGAAGGACTAGTCACTGCCACTCTCAGCTTTGGCTTTATGATCGGGGTTTTGGCCACTCCATGTGCTGATTTTATGCTGGTGGACAATGACATACAAGGATGGGTTCTGCCTGCTTTGTGGTCTGGACAATACAAATTTTCATTTTTGTCAGAGACGTGGAGGAATTTACTGTGCTTCATGAATTTTCGTAGCTGAGTCTATGAAGTCTAATACTATTAATAATAGTAATAATAATAATTGAACACACTATTAGGTAGCAGCTAGTAAAAGGATTAGGATAACTTATACCTAACTCTGCTGGAGTTCAATCAGCACAATCCAAAAGCAAGAGCTTCTCAGTCTCTGTGCTCTGATAAAGCTTTGGAAGACAAGCAGTCGCCCGAAGTCATGTAACCGCAAGTTCTGTCCTTTCATTCTCAAGAGCAAATAGAAGAGGTTTACATGCAATTCTTTTGATGTAGACTGAGCACCTAGCCTCAAGTTTGGAGTGGAAGTGTGAAAAAATTAAGTAATATTTTAGATCAAGTTTATAAGATTTCCTCTGCTATCTGAAAATAGGATTTTCCTATGAAAACTTTCATAAGGTAAAAGGGCACAAAGTGAAGAAGCAATTACCATCAATAAATATGGGAAAATTTTTGAGTGCACCCAGACCCAAAATGTCTACCAAAACGTAAGATATAACACATAAAACCTAAAATAACAGCACATCGAGTAAAAGCAGGACTGCTATAATCAATGCACGCCTATGAAAAGTAGTTCCCAGGAAAGCCACATGGGGCACCTCTCTGGCTGCTCCAGTGTCACTGCCTCTAGAACCGCCACAGCCCAACAGACAGACACCAAACACTATGACTTTCACCTTGGCAAATTTTGTTGTAAAGTGAAAACGTCTTAAATTCTTTCTGTTGCTGAAAACAGATATTAGTGGATGTTTTTCCTTAAAGTGACCAAACTCTAACTTTTGAAAAACTAGGGATATCTGTATCTTATTAGAATATTCAAATTTCTCTCTCTCTCTCTCTCTCTCTCTCTCTCTCTCTCTCTCTCTCTCTCTCTCTCTCTCTCTCTCTCTCTCTCTCTTGCCCCTCCACCCCAGCTCTTTTTCTCTCCTTCTCTCTCTCCCCAGCTCTTTTTATCTCCTTCTCTCGCTTTTCTCTTCCACGTTTCTTTTCTCCCCCTCTCAGTCTTCCTATATCTACCTCTACCTCTCTTTCTTGCACTCTCCTACTTTCCTCCTCCCGTCTTTCTCTCCATCACTATCTTTCTCTTTCCCACTGTCCAGGAGAAGCATTGGCCCAGAAATAAGAGCAAGAGACCTTAAGCATCAGAACGGTATTGAATACTACCTCCTAGCTGTGAACTTTGAGCACTAAATTTACTGCTCAGATCTCCATGTCCACATATCTGAAATAAACTTGCAACTCTTTCTTCTGTTTCAGGCTATGATGTATACTCAGAAAATAGCACAGATAAGGTTTCTAGCAGGATACCTGGCATTAGGAAGGAAACGCCCTTCTTTAATCTGTACATAATATCTGAACAACTGGTGCAAAGTAGTAAACTCAGATCTCAGATTTTATCACCTCCTAAATATAAAGGTACTTGTCAAGTGGAAGCATTTTCACTAAACCAAACAACTGCCTTTATAAGGTCCAGGGGAAACAGCATTTTTCTGGATTCTGTGTCATCTGATTACCAGTTCAAAATGCACTTTGGGCCTCCCTGGTGGGGCAGCGAGTTGAGCAATGCACCGCGGCACAGCACCGCCAGTTCAATCCCCTGCGAGGGAGGGGACCCACATGGCACAGCAGACCTCTCCTGCCTCACCTGCTGGCCCCCTCAGCAGTGTATTTCAGTTGATCTGCCTGATCTGCTCCCTGCTCTGTCTCTGGTGACTCCTCTCACCTCCCAGGCCTCTGACCTGTACCCCAGCTCTTGTATGCATACATAAATAAATATTTGGGGGGAAAAAAAAGATACACTTTGCCGGCCTCTTGGCTCCTTTCTACAGCTGGCCAGTGGTCAGGTTCAAGGACTCCCATATACACTAATGATTATTATATTCCAATCTTTTCCCTTTTTTATTGCTCCCTTTTCCTCATTATTCAGTGTCTACTTTGCAGCCAGTCACAGTGCTAAATTCCTGTGGAGAGGAGTCTAGGATGGTGCTGGAGACAGACTAGGATTGCTTTATTCACAGTAACTGATTTCAGGTGTTTTCAGCATCTAACCTCATGTACTTCTCTGAGCTTGTTATCAATCAACTCTGTTATCAGCTTCAGTGTCCAGGATATTAGGCAGGAATTAAAGTAACAGTGCTAAAAAAAAAAAAAAAAAACCCACTAATATTTGAAGCCAAAAATAGCCCCCATGTGAGGGGCTGGGCTAAGAATTCAGACATTCTCTGAATTCTCTCCAACTCTTACTGACTTTTTTAAGTATAGAGAATATTTCCTAACTATTCATCTGCCTACAAAGTGTGTCTGTGATTCAAAGGTAATTCTGTTCTCAGATGATTGCACCATAGCCATATTTACTGCATGGAAATGCAAAGTGAAGGAAGAACTTACTAGAACTATTTATTTATTTATTTTGCAAGTTGGTAGAGGAATCACCAAACTCACCATGGAAAAAAAAAGATTAATAAAAATTGTTTTTCTAACAGTTGCCCATGGCTCAAATAATCATCATAAGGCCAGAGTATAACCTTCTGAACTCTGCTGCTTTTGGTTTGCTATGGATAAATAAATATAATCTTAATCATTTAGCTCTTACACCTTCCAAAATTGTTTGCCCCTTGGAGTTGTCATGATCCTTATTATTCTGAAGTGTACACATACTTCTGGATCAAACAATGGTAATAATACACATTTTTTGAATCAAAGGAAGGCTTTATAATCTGCTGTTTCTGTTTGTGGTGCGTTCATCTGTAAATGTACTTTAAAAACTATAAAACACTACACAATGTGTGGTATTTACTTTGTGTGGTAAGTACAGTTTTATTTTTACATATACCCACAATAATAATTGGATTCTTGACTGGCTCCCGTGTAAGCCATAGCGATACAGTTTCACCAAACTCACACTTGGGCAAGGTTCTCTGCCTCCTTGTGAATCTGCAAACTAGACCTGATGAACCCTTTTCAATCTGACTAACATCACAACCCATCCACCCGAGTTACCATATGTGACTCCAGCTAAGAATATCACCACACAATCATACATTTTTACAATGGGTCTATAAAACAACCATTATAATAAATGTCTGCTTAATTAATACATTAGGACATAAAGCAATTTATTATGCTCTTATTTGCTATCATTCTCCCTGCTCAAATTTAATAATGCAAAAAGGTTTCTCAGATGCCAACCCCTGGAAATAATAAAAATACATTCATCATGGATATTGAATGCAGACACGCCTGGCAGTACTGCTGGCAAAGAGGAGGCAGTGAAATGTGGAGGGAGAAAACTAGGGTATGTTTGTACAAGCTTGGCTAGAATCAGTCCTCTCAGCAGAGGAAGGAGCCTGGTGCAATGCTTGGCGTGGCAGCAAGGAAGGTGCCCAGAATAACTATTATTACAATATACAACAAAAGGGGCGGGGGGGAAGGAGTTGGGGTGAAAAGCTTTCAAGTCAGTTAAATTCATGAGGGCTATGGAGGCTCAAATTGAAATTATCTCACTCTGTGCTGATAAATAAAGTAGCTCTGGTACCTAAATCATGACACTAACTATACGTTTCGATTTTTTTAAGTAGTGATTAGGTGGATACTCTGGGGAACCTACCAGCCTTCACAGAGATAACAGACTCAACTTAATATCAACTTAAAAAGAGACTTGAATTCTAACCAATCTCATGTAATGAATTGAAATTCTATAGCTTTCAGAGGGGGGGAAAGATAAAAAAGCGACACGGCTCCATTCTCTAACTTGCTGTCAGGAAATATAATTTGTGCTCTCGGTGATTCACCTAGCTCATATGCAGCATGCAAATTTATTTCCCTAATAATCAGACCTGGAGATTGCCCAAGAGGATTAATAGCATCATTCCTTATGACCGCCAGGATATTATGCACCTCTGACATGGAAAAATTGTGTTAGTTCTACAGAGAAAACGCAAGGATATTTGTCCTGCTAGACAATATAATAGGCTGGTGCATCATCAGATTACAATGTCATTTCAAAAACCTTGAATACAAATAATGTACAGTGGGGGAAATGTTGGAACAACCTCCCTTAGTTCAGTAGCCTAGAATTCACATGCATTTTTGCATGTGCTATGCAATGTATGCATATTTTTTATTAGCGATTTCCAACATTGCATGCAAAAAGGCAAGGATATTATGTATTCCATGAGACCTTGTCATTGTTTCTTGAAAAACAGATGAAAAAGACAAGATGAAAACATTTTTTTCTATTGTTTTGGTTTGTTGTTATCCCACCCATCTACATAGAACTGAAGATAGCGTTCAAAGCAAAACTTTCACAGGTATAAGCTGATTGTCTAGGCTTTATGTGTGGGATATGCTTGTTGGAATTTATATACATATAGGTATCTAAGAATTTAGGTTCCCCTTGTTGTCTTTATTATAACATGGAGTCATTCATATGTTCAATTGCTTAATGTTTGATAGTCAAGGTAAAACAATACACTTCACCGTCGTTGTTTGGGACTATATTTTATTTTATTTCTTTATCTCACACAATGAATCGGTCAGAAATTTTCCAGAACTGTAATGTCTCCAGCTGTACTTTAGACCAAAGAACGCTGCCTTGAGACAAGACCAAATTTCATTATTATGCGCATGGGAGCAATAAGATTAGCTCCTACTGCTGCCCCTAAGGTGGAGCAGCAGGATGAACCAATGAGATGATGCTAATGTGCATGTTAATAGTATTCTGCTAGAAGAAGTTGGGATAATTAAACATGTACCGTCTCTTTAAGACAGAGCTGCACACATTTTCTTCGGATGGGTGTTTACAAGAATTCCAATTTCAGGTCATAGCCATTTCTGAGATTGCTTAAGAAAGAGATGGGAATAACTTATCTTATTCATGTATTCAAGGAACCTTATAAAATGTGCAAAACATAACAGTTTTAAGGGGTAAAACATGCATCTTATCTTGACAGAGCTGCTTTATTATGTGTACTGTTGTATACTGACCTAATATATGGAGCATTTTTAGCTAATATACCTTGCAGGAAACCAGCCTTTAATGTGATGGATTTTATGGTATCTCATTAGGGTGTGTTTATATAACCTGATACTAAACACGTTTTCAGATTCATGTTCCTTATTAAAATTGTGAGCCACATTGATTTTTAGTTGGAACAGCCACAGAATCATTTTTACTATTAAGAAGGGTAACTCTGAAGTGATTCCCAGAGCACAACTGTTCTCCTTCCAAACTTGGGGACCTCCCCTTTTATAGTTTCAATTAGTAGGGCCTGCATGGGGTGGTCCACTGCCCTCTGGTTGCCCAAAAAGCTTTATTCGATTAATCTCCATAATGCAAAAAATTTTAAATTTATGAGAACGTTTCTTAAACTGGAAAACATACCACTTATTCTCCTGTCTTCTCATCAGCATCTTTGATATTATGAGTTATTAGTCCCAAATGATATCTACAGATTGGCCCTGGAAATACACAAAGCTTTATGCGGAGCTTCAGGGATTTTTGTAACCAACACTACCACTCCCAGCAGCGTTGGTGTGAAAGTGGCAAATTAAAAAAATAAAAGGAAAAAAAACCTTAACATGGCAAATTGTGTTAAAAAAAATAATGACTTTCACATGGTGAAGTCTCCGTTTTGTAAACTGATCCTGTGAGGTAACTCAGAAGTCAGCCGTAAACAGTGTCCCCGAGTATTTCAGTGGAGTCAGGGGAAATAATGACCTAGAGGTACTGTAAATAGTTTAAATTATTGGAAGGTCTTTCTAAGAAATGTAATCTGAGATGGGAGAGGAATGTTTTTTCTCTATTGTTGAGGGAGTACCCTTTGGAGGTAATCCAAATTCAGAATACAAATATTTAGAGGAAACGGCTCTCTTTTGAGCAAACCAAAACTTTATTTTTCCTACCTGTTATTACAGTGAGGCTAGTTAGCACAATCCAAACAGGACAGAAAAAAGAGCATCCAGACAGTCTCATGAGTATGTTTATTTCACTTTTGCATTTTAAACTAAGTCACAAGTCTTTAATAGGGACTAGAGAAATAGATTTTGAACAGTAACATACAGAAAACTAGTGGAATGAGTATCTTTATTCACGATAGATTGAATGTTGTTATTTGTACGATTTCATTTTGACCATAATCCTGGAGTTATAATTCACAAACTTTGTAATCCCGACATTTGAACTACATTTGAATCAGAACTAGTTCTCAGAAGAGTTTCCCTTTATTTTGCCCCAGCAGACTATTCACTATAAAAGATTAAAATTGTGTCAATTACTTTCATAATCTGTTATTTTCCCAATTATTGTATTAGTTGATCAAGTCTTCTTTTAAAAGGTGTCTGATAGTGGGCCTCCCTGGTGGTGCAGTGGGTTAAGCAATGCAAAACACAGCCACTGCAACACAAGTTCGATGCCTGCCGCGGACCAGGGAGGGGACCCATATGGCGAGATAGATCTCTCCTGCCTCACCCACTGCTCCCCTCAACAGTGTGTTTCAGTCAGTCTGCCTGTTCTGCTCCCCACTCTGTCTCTGGTGAATCCTCTCACCTCCCACGACTCTGGCCTATACTCCAGCTCTTGTATGCATAAATAAATAAATCTTTTAAAAATAATTAAATAAATAAATAAAAGTGTCTGATAGTGAGTATGAACTGATGTACAAAATAGAATTATTTGTGTTTCAGGTTTCCTATTGTTAACTATAACTGTTGGTGATTTAAATTCACCCCACTACCCATCAATATCATCCCCAAATAAGATAACATGAAGACACGCCCATCTGTTTTAATCAATTCAACTTTCAGAGTTACTCTTTGGTTAAATATAAGAGTCAGGTTCATGGACTTGTTTTAAATCGGGATGAACTGAACTATCCTGAGAACAACTCTGTTGTTAGTATTAACAGCTTCACAGTTATTCGGCTTGAGGTGTAATTATTTTACCATTATTACATGCAAAGCTTTTAACAAAACAGTCGTTCCCTCCATTTAAGCAAAGACTTTTATAATTTATTACATCTCTTTGGTCATCAACACACTATACAAACAGTTGGCCACCAGTGACCAATTACATTAAGGTTAAGCAACATAACTTTAAATTAGAAATAAGCTAATGTATCTTCATCAAGGGCCTGCTGTGTTTTCACTGCTGTTTATGAGATGATACTAAATGTGGATATAGAGCGCGCTCACTGGGACCAATTCCTTTCGGCCTGAAAATGGGGAAGTCTCGAGTGTACCCAGGTCCAGAGCTAATTAATGGGATAACATCTGCTTTAAGCATTCAGCTGGAGTAATTTCTATCAACTTCCCAGCGAAGGTGCAGGGGAAACTGTCAGGAAACTAAGTATCTATCATGAGCCATATTAATCTGTGACAGCACTGCAAAAAGCATGGTTCAGCCTTCGTTTTATATCTGTTTGGGGTACTGCTATTATCAACCCCAGCTTTCCTCCCATTCTTCCTTCTTCCATGCATGAATAATTGTGGGGGGCGGTGCATGAGCAAAGAACCAATAATATACACATAGGCCAGGGAGCCATTCATGTTTTCCAAAATTCAATATAGAAGAGATAAAAGACAAGAATAAAATAGCCTTGTTCCTTCTGAAACAATCAGTTTTAGTCACAAAGACATTTATGTTGTTTTATCGTATTACTTAAAAACACAGCAGGATTTGCTAAAGAGAAATACCAGTACTGTAAAACGAGCTTCAGAAGGGATAAGCCCACTTATTTCGTGTTATCAGCTCTTGTACAACATGATTCCAGCTTTAGAGGCGACTAAATAAAGGCACCTGTCCTATGTGGTCATTTACATAAATCCAACCTAAATGGAGGAAAAAAAGTAACTCTTCCACAACTTAAATAAAATAAGTGATGTGTGTTGAAAGTTGCTATAATGGCAGTTCCTCCAGTAGAAGTTTCCCAATTATGATTCATTATCTATGAACTTATTTTTGTTTCTTTGTTTATTTGTTTCTTCCACCCAGAAGTAGGAGAAAGTTAATTGAGAGTCCAGGAAGACATATTTGTGTGTGTGTGTGTGTGTGTGTGTGGTGTGTGTGTTCTGGAGTATGTTTGCTTCCATACAATCATACAAAGAAACAGCACCAAGCTTTATGATGCCAATGGTTGATATCGACAGAGAGAGAGAGAGAGAGAAAATACAATGTTTTTAGTTGAACTGAATCATGCTGATGTCATTTTTTAATAATCATAGACTCAATAAATGGCATACCTAAAATATGATTCTGAAGAAGAAATTACAATAATGACCATTCACCTTTACCTGCAAGTTGATGGACTAAAAGGCCAAATGTCAGCTTACAATGAGTGTGAGCAAATTGGCAATCTAAAATCCCACAACCT
Source organism: Galemys pyrenaicus (assembly GCA_019455555.1). Classification (NCBI taxonomy): domain Eukaryota; kingdom Metazoa; phylum Chordata; class Mammalia; order Eulipotyphla; family Talpidae; genus Galemys; species Galemys pyrenaicus. Next base: position 5,048,082 of record JAGFMF010011799.1, on the reverse strand, counting down.
CCTAAAAAGGGTACTGCTCAGGGTTATTTATGAAAATGAAACTGAGCGGAGAATCAGGATAGTCTCTTAAAAAACTTAACATGTATACCATGGATGGGGAAGTTAGCATTTTCTTTAGATATTTAATATCCTATGAAATTTTTAATATTGCTAAATTGAAATTGTGGCTGTCCCCTACTCACATATTTAAGCAATAATCTTGTAGTAAGCTAATAAGTTGTATTGGTTAATTGCCAAGCTATTTTGCATACAGTTAAGTTGTGCATATAAAAATACGCATGATGAAACATGTAGTATTTTATAACCCAGAGCAACTACCATGCTCATACCTAATGCATGCACACACACTGTAACCGAGGACAAATTGCTCGTGTTAGTTACTACCACAGGCTGGCAGGCCAGAAAATACATTTGGTGCCTAATATGCATAAGCACAGAAATATGGTCAGGCTCATTACTGTAATAAAGCTGTGATTTGCCAGCAGGATCAGTAGAAATACACTTGAAGCAGTCTGTCCCTTCCACTAGCTCATGTGCCATAAAGCAATAAGGTTGTAACAAGGGTGAATCCTCTATTCAGTTGGGCTACCTTGCCTGGGTTATTTGAACCCTTATTTGCCTTAAGGGGCCCATTTACTTGTCCTAATGTGTACACAGTGATAATGTAGCCATTTATGCAATAAGGAAGGTTTGCAAAACAGTAGTCTGCTCTGCTATAATGTGGGGGAGCAAGAGTATGGAGAACTGGCAACTGTTGGTCCAATTACACAATTCACAGAGGCATCTTCAAATCAGAGAGGTGGCTTTTGAATGCGCTTCAGAATAAAAATACTGCACAAGGAAAAGACCAATTGGATTTCCTTTTAAGGCCTTTAAATTAGAATAAAATTGACGAAAGAAGTTTCTGTAGTATAAAAAGATTCTCTAAAAATAGTATGGAATTTACCTTAATAGAAGACAAGTTAAGATGAATGTTTCCTAGCGGAAGAGATGGCACTAAGGGGTCATTTCCTGGGGAAGGACTTTTAGTAATCACGTGAGGACAGCTTGAGTGAAGAAATAAAAGGCAGGACCCAGTGCCCCCATGTCCTCAGGCATATTGTAGATTCGTCCCTGCAGCCACACCATCATGTGAGCTTGTGACACGGACATTGTGGCAGTGAGAATGAGAAGACTGAAATCCGGGTCTGAGGTCCACTGGCAGACATGTTTAAGATCATATGGTGCATATTTTACTCCTGTTCATTTCTTTCATGCTTTTTTCACACTTCTAATGAAAGCTAATTTTGTATTTTTACATACTCATATAAACAGGCTGAGAAGCTGGTGGTGGAGGATAAGGAAGAATATTACTATATTTAATATCTAAAACACATGTCTTTCCCACAGTTTGGAAGAGATTGTACTCACCAGCTAGAAAAAATAATCCAGAAATGTGCAGAGTTTACTTTCAGAATCAAGGATCATTCTTTTTATGACAAATTCCAAGAGTGCCAAAGTGGATTGCTTCTACGGCCAAACTCAGTGAACTGCTTCTCGGAAAAATGTGGTGAGAAAGATTCCGAAGCCACATGCAGCTTCACCACACAGAAGAGAAAGGCACAATGCATTCGTCTCTCTCACCCACAGATGCCCTTCTCATCACGCCCCTCCTCTCTCACCTGATGCCCTTCAGCATACCTCACTGTTCCAGATGCATCTCCACAGGATATGTTTAGACCATCTTCATCTTTGTGTGCTAAGCATCACTCCATATCATATACATTGTATATCATGTGTCATACATATTACTAAATATAGTTTTTTAAGCATACACCTTTACATGGAAAATTGAATATGTAAAAATAATGTTGTATTAATGTGGATTCCCTATGGGGAATGGTTATGCCACAGGGAGAGTAAAATAGAGGTACTCATAGTTAGTGAGGAACACATCCATGTCAGCCTACTAGAACAATAAAGACAGTAACAGCTCTGAGGAGTATAATTTGCAAGGATTTGGAATATTTGCATCCTGCTGCCTTTAGATCCCACTGACCTTCTGTGGTGTCTCTGATGCCGGCAAAATCATTACTCTGGGTTGACCTATCATATCCAAGATGCCCCAAATTGAAGGCAAACAAGTTACAAGGCAGGGGTCACACACCAAATCAATAAACTTATTCCCTATTATCAAACCGGCTACTAACTTCCAAAGAGAAAACAGGGGTCTAAGGGAACTTCAGATTTTTCTTCTTTCATTATTTGAAAGTGACATGATATAGATTGAGTAGGAACATTGACATCAAAGACCTACACTAGGAGATGCTTCTCCAGAATGAGCTGACCAAAATGGGTGCACGAGAATAAACTGATGTCATTTTCTGGAGTCAGTGGCTTTGGTGAGTGGGGTTCTAGGGTTTGCTCTGGGAAAGGTTTCACCAGAGCTCCCAGTTTAGCAGCATGCCGCGAGTTCCCAGGTGAGTTTTTCTATGAGGCAGAGATGGTAGATATTTTAAAGAGCAGGGAAAAGGACAGAAAAGTAAAGGACACTTGCATAGACACAAGTGGGCAGGAAGAGCTTCCCATAAAGGGACAGGTTTGCTGAGAGAGGCCTGCATGGTTGCAGGTGGGTGGCCTTAAAGAGAGCTGCCTTCACTGAGGGAGGTCAGTGAAGAGAAGCCCCAGCATGGTACAGGTCACGGGCAAGCAGGAAGGCTGCTGCCCTGAAGAGGAGATGGTTTATGAAGAGAAGCACCTGCAGAAGGACAGTTGCCCCAAGCCAGTGCAGAGACTGCACTGATATAGTCTTCTTCTCTTTGGGAGGGGCTCACTCCTTCCTGGAGTGGCTTGCTTGTTGACTTTGAATCAACTATGTAGAAATTTGAAAGGGACCAGGAGACTCTTAACACTCTTCTCTCTTTACTTTTGGTCTGATACTCCTTATCACACTCATTGGCACCTAAGGGTCTTAGTTGGTGTAGTTGGGCTGCTAATCCCTTCTACCCCCACCTCCTTGTGTGAGGCAGGTCTCTGGTCTTAAGACACCTCCTTTCCAGTTTTTCCATTCTTTATTCTGCATCACAACCAAATCAACAGGCATTTTCTGCTTACCTCACAGATGTTCTGGGATCTACTGCAGAACACACACACAGCAGGAGCCGATGTTTGAGGGTCACAGATAAGCTGGCTTCGCGTGAGAGGCCCCTCTCTACCCAGACCACTTATCTTTGTTTTTACATGTTATCATGATTTTAAGAAAAGTAAGACCTGTGATTTGCACTCAGTAGCAGAAGAAATAGGAGTACAGCTAGCATTTTTTCAGTATATGCCTTTGAGAGCTATGTGCCATGTCTGAGAATTCATTTGTCCCCCACATGGGCACTTTTGAGATCACGTTTTATCACTGTGAGCCTCCCTGTGAAGGGGAAAAATTCATGGAAGAGGATGGATGAGAAAAACTCAAAGAGAGTGCTGCCAAAATCCAGTATTACCAACATCTCAAAAGAGCAACAAACAACAAGCTTATTGTTCAGGGCAAGGACCCCAAAGCAGGAGAGGTAAAGCTCCTCTCAAAGGTGGATGGTAATAGCCTTAAAACAGGTAAGCTGCTCGGGGCTAGTCCTGGAATTACCTTCCAAATGGAGGCTGTTCCTCATACTGGGAAGAAATTCGCCCAACTGCAGCACAAAGATCAGTCTGGGACCATCACTTGTGGTCACTTTGACAGTGGTATACTCTTTTCCAGACTGCCCCATTTAAACTTGAGGTCCCCAAGGGAAACCCCAACACAAGGAAACAAAAACAGCTCTTGATGTTTAGTTTAAAGGCATTTCTGTACTTTGGCTTTTCTTGCCTTTCCTTTCTCCCTGGTTCCCCACCTCTCCCTCCCCCACTACAGTCTCCCTAAGGTCTCTCTGGATTTGATCTACTGACCTGGGTGCTGAGGCTGGATTTGAAATCTTCTGAAGGATCCTTAACGTGCCAGAGTTAACAGGCCTGCCTGGGCCAGCTGCCGTCTCAGAGCTGCCACAAACTCTGTGGATTGTTTGGCAATAAAAATCAACTATAAAAGTGTGAAAAACACCAGAGACCCAAATGGGAGAAGGAGGAGAGGGAGGGAATGGCTCTTACACCCTTTTAGTGGACATCTGATTTATTTTTTAAATGGAAAAGCCACTTTTATAGCTACTGTAGTTCAATTATCTCTAATTTTACACATTTTATGCAAATGCTCAGCATCTTAATTGCAAATGAGAAAGAAACTTATTTTTTAAAGCAGAAAAACAAGGTATAGTTTCGTATTTTCTTTTCAATTTTTAATTCCTATTCTTGGTTCAGCACCATTAAACTTTTAAAACTCTTTTTACACAGTTGTTTAAAATTATGTGTAATTTAAAGCACACTTGCATGATCACCAACACCCATAGCCTTAAACAAGTAGCTAATTTTATTCACAGACCTCACTCTCGCTCTTGGAGAACATATATTCATGCTCCCCTACACAGAGCTTGAAAACACTGCTAAAGGATATACTCAAGGTTTCCCAAAGAAACTCACTGTCTACCAGGTCAAGCACATTGCAACATATTCAAAGCATCAAGGAACCTGGCTCAGGTTTCACCTGGGTGCTCAGACCAGGGGGCAGTGGGGTGCTGGTAGATGTTTGAAACCATCTTGGGAAATGACAACCAGCTTTCTCTGATTTGTAGTGTTGGCCAGTTTCCATGGTGTAAAAACCCTTGCCATGGCCAATGTCAAGCTACCAACATATCACAAGGAGGTAGGCAGAGATGGATGGCCTCCATTGGTCTTGTAGCAGAGCCGACCACAGCTCACCACTACCCCCAGCGGTGTGGATGTGCTGTGGGGACGTCAGCTGGCTTTACTCTAATATGGAATCGCTACAGTTAAAAGCCAACAGAAAGCACATTTTCCCCATGGGATAAAGGTTTTGAAGATTTTGTAGACTGATGGGCAAGTTCAACATAATGCTTTATAAATCCAGACTTATATGTGTCAGTCAAGAATGTGGCAATTATCAGTTATCTAACCTGTACCAGATTAGAGTGTCCTCGCATCTAAAGTGAGGATAGTCAAGTTTGCTCTGCTGTGGACTCACTGCCTAATAACCAAAGAGCTAACTGTTGGGGCATCACTTGCTGATTGAAAGGGACACGCAAATAAACATTAAATATCCTTGTGGTTTATTTAACATTCGTTGGCTTAATGAACAAATATCTCAATTTCGCATAGGAAACACAAAGATGTACGTGACAGAAAGCATCAAAGTATTCTTCAATCAATTGTGATCAGTGTTGTCACAAGGAACCCCATCTTGGCCATTTGTGAAAAATTGAAGTATTTTCCCAAGTTAGGAGTTCTGAGAAAATACAGTCAAGAAAGCAGACAAGGAGGGAAAATATTATCATTCTCTTATGAGACTGCATAAATAATTTCAACCTGTGTGTGCTCTAATGAAAAGGAAAAAAGGAGCATTGCGTGGCAGTGGTTAATCCTTCCTGGAAAAATGAGGAGTGCCCATAAAATTCTTCAAAGATGGTGATGGCATTAAATTGGCTCCAAATCCTCATCGCCCCCTCCCCCTCACTACAAACAATATTACATTGGAACCTTCCTCAATGGGCCCACACAAACAATTTGTGGCCAAGATACTTTCCAGTCCAGGCCCTCCTCTTCCTTCCCAACTATATTTCATTCTAGCATGTTGAGCAGAGGGAACATAATCATTTGCCTCCAACTAAAATCCGAACTCCTCTGAAACAGAAGCAAATGAGAATAGAAAGAAGCCGTGTGCATAGCGCTCCTCATTAGGCCCTCTGCCTAACAATAATTAGGCTTGATCCCACTAATATTGGAGTCTGGGCAGCTGGTCCAATACTTATTTTGGTAAAGGAAAATGAATTGTGCATATGAGTCTCGGCTTTCACTTCTTCTCTTTTCTCCCTTTTCTTTGTGACTTCATGCTGATTTGCAATTTGTGTTTTCACCCCCGTAGTTAATTCTAAGACACAGTCGGTCAACTCATAGGCTCTTTAGTAATGGAAGTGCCTCTAAATCAAATTGCGCAAGCTCAACACTTAAATAGAGAACATCCCTACCAGTCTTTTCCTCTTGTCTTTAGCTGGTTACCCTTCACTGAAGTTACATTTATAGCATAATTAATGAAATAAGCTTTCTTCTGACATGCTTAAATAGCTGTGCCAGGTGACTTTGGAGACTCTATTTGTGAAGAAGCACTGCTACCTGAATGGTCAGAGACCTTTCCACATAACCCCTGGCAGCCAAAAATTATTCCACCTTGAGCAGGTGACTGAGATCTGACAGGCTGAAAAATGCACATGCCTCATAATGCATGTCAACAATTTTACTCTCTGGTACAAGTGGAAACTTGCTGAATTTATTCCCTAAAATGCTTTTTATGCTTTCCTTGGTTCTGGCTTAGTGGTAATGCATTTAAATGTCTGGGAGAAATATTCAAAAGAATGAAACACATAACTTCAGTTGAGATGTCTACATTTCAAACCAAATACTGGCAGATCAGTGAGCATCTAGGTTAATACCAACCTTATTTGATTAGGATAATCCACAGAGACACTGACTCATTCCTTCAGATCCTGCCTTTTAACCAATCAATATTTTTTTAGGGTTATGGTTTTTCAGAAGGCAGGTGATAATTTTGAAGATAACATCTCAAGGTCTTGCTGACATTGAGATGCATATTTAATCTGCTCTTGGAGTGACAGTACACAGCAGTGTTAGACTCTTCTTCCACAAAATACACTCACGCTTATATACTCACACCCACAATGCCACTAGCCTTTAAATTCCTGAAGCTCTGGGGGCCTCCCTAGTGGCGCAATAGTTTAAGTAACACACTATGAAGCAGACTGCAGCCACTGCAGCAAGAGTTCGATCCTTGCCTCCGGCCAGGGAGCTGACCCACATGGCACAGCAGACCTCTCCTACCTTGCCCCTGTTCCTCTCAGCAGTGTATTTTGGTTGATCTGCCTGTTCTGTTTCCCACTGTCTCTGGAGAATCCTCTCACTGCCCCCCCCCCACACACACACCTCTGGTCTGTACCCCAGTTCTTGCATGCATAAATAAATCTTTAAAAAGTAAATAAATAAATTATTGAAACTCTGATATAGATTTAGCACAGGTGGTGATAATTCTATATCTTTTAGATATATATATCTAAAGATATATATATATCTTTTTAGATATAATTTAGATATCTTTTTAGATATATATATCTAAAGATATATATATATTTAGATATAATTTAGATATCTTTTTAGATGTATATATCTAAAGATATATATATATTTAGATATAATTTAGATATCTTTTTAGATATATATATCTAAAGATATACATATATTTTTTAGATATAATTTAGATATCTTTTTAGATATATGTATCTAAAGATATATATATATCTTTTTAGATATAATTCTATATCTAAAAGCTATATTCTATAGCTTTTATTAATGTCAACAAAAGCTTGAAAATTCAAGGGGTGGGCACTTAATACTGTTCCCTGGTCTGGTCCTGTCTTTTCAGCGTAGAGGAGGTACTCCCTAAGGAGAAAACAGAAGTGACTCTACCCCTGAAGATATATAGAGAGCACTGGAGGAAGGATCTGTATGGACAGGTAGAACAAGGACCTGGTAATTTGCCTAGATTAGCATATGTCACTACCTACACAGAGTAGGGAATCAAGAGAAATCAGGAAAAGGTAGAGGAAAACAAAGGACAAAATTAGACTTGAATTTTTTAGAATGCCATTAAAATATATCTGTTTTAATTTCACATAACTGAAATTATCTGCTCACTATGTATTAATTTTGCCTTGACTGAAATTAGTTGTCAGACCTCTGTTTATAGCCTAATTACCTTTTTCCTTAAAAAAAAAAAAAGGTGGTAAAAGAAATAACAATAAATTTGTAATGCAAAAGCTACAACTTTGTAGTATTAATACAGATTAGGGATGATTCTAGGAACAAGGTTTGAAAATAATTAAAATAATTTAAAGGATTCTGAAAAGCCTTGTATTTCTCAGAAAGCCGGGATTTTTGCTACATCTCTCCTCATTGTTTGGTGCCTTAATTATTACTCATGGCCATGAACACTGGAGAGTAGTAATGCTTAGGCTAGCTACAATTAGGTTATCTCTTTTATTTGACTCTCCTATCAAGCCAACTAGAAAAGTGAGAGTTTTTACTCAAAACCATGGGTTGGTGAAATTTTCTCTTAAGGGCTGAATTGCAAATATATTTTAGTCTTTGTGGATTATATAGTTTCTGTCACAAATATTCGGCTCTTCTATTGTAATACTAACACAGCTATGGCTGTGCAAACACACTGTTACAGAACAGGAAGAGGGCACCCCAGAACCTCCAAACCTACCTGAGGTTCTGCCATCTATCCTATCAAGACAAATCATTTAAGACCTTTAATGGAAAGGGACTTTAATACAATTAGTGAACAGTACAGAAAAGACAAAGAATATAGTTAGTAAATCAAGCACCCAAAGTTATCCATCCCCTCACAGGTGAAAGTCCAGGCAAACGGGATTGGCCCAAAGCAAGGCCCGAGAGTCTGCTACAAGTCTAAAGCACCTTCCGGCAGGCACCCGTAGAGAAAGGTCAGAAACAGTCAGACAAGTCTGGAAGGAAAAGAGCAAACTCAAAATCAAGATAAAAGCTTCCCTTGTTAACCTCCCATGGATCTCTCACTCACATCTGTTCCAACCAGTCCAGGACCAAGAAGCAAGCATAGTTTTTTCACATGTCTCTGCTTCATGTGCCTCCTCCATATCCTCTGCTCTCCATTCTGCTTCCTTCCTACCTTAGCCTCTTTCTTTCCAGCCCGTTTTTCTCTCCCTAGCTCCACCCTTCCTTTGGTGGAGTAGAGAATCCAAACCTCCCCTCTTCCTGGGCACCACCCTGTTATAACATGACTATGATGATGTCCTAATAAAATTTTGTTTATAGAAACAGGCAACTGACCAGATCTGGTTTATAAGCCATAGGTCGGTTGACCTCTGCTCAGGACAATTCAACCAATGGAATGAGGAAAGGAACTAATGCATATAACATGGCATAGGGTGTTCAACAAATATATTTGGAATAAAAAAGAGTGTCAATTAAACTAAAAATATCATATACTTCATTAGAAAAAAAAAAAAAAACATGGGCCTCACTGGTGGCCTAGGGGTTAGTTTCAGTGCTATCAAGCTATCACCAGCCACTGTGCCAGGAGTTCAACCCGCAGACCAGCTAGCCAACCCACATGGCACAGCAGACATCTCCTATTGTTACAGGGCAGGAAGAGTGGTACCCCAGAGCCCCAAACCTGCCCTCTCTGAATGGGTTCTGCCATCTGCTGCATCAAAACAAACATATAAGGCCTTTAATGGAAAGGAACTTTAATGCAATTGGGGAACAATACAGAAAGGACAAAGAACATAGTTACTGTTAAGCATCCAAAGTGACCCATCTCCTTGAGGGTAAAAGTCCAGCCAAATAGGATTGGCCCAAAGCAAGGCCCAAAAGCCTGACACACATCTAAAGGACCTTTCAGTAGAGACCCATAGAAAAGGGTCAGAAAGAGTCAGACAAATCTGGGAGGAAAAGAGC